>JANIWU010000001.1:0-271528 GCA_030705145.1 Hagleromyces aurorensis | reverse complement strand
GAAGACTTGACAAGAGCTATCGCTATGGCCGTCTTTATACTTTTCCTAGAGCCGGGTAAGATGTTCGATATGCTGGAAGTCTTTCTTTTAGGGCTTGAATATCTCTACAAGTATGCCAAATTGGCTTTCGTCTAGTTTAGGACTCCTCGGTATAGCGACTTCCTGAAGATCGGATCGGTTTTCAATAGAAAATCGAAAAACTACATAAAAAAATGTATTTCATTACTAACACAGTTGAGAGATCAAAATTAAAATATTAGAGGTAAACCTCGAGCAAGTATTGTATCTATCAAAATTTGACGATTGTGTTTAAAGACAAATTGGCTGTATGCTTTAATCCGAATCAACAATCGGATCACTAGGCAATAGAGAATCCCGTCTTGAAACTGCCTTTTCCTGAGAATTCTCATTAATTTGTTCCATTTCTTCATTATCCCCAAAATTCAATTCTTCTTGCCTCTCGTCGTTTGCATTTTGTTCAGCAGAATGCTCCAAATTAGGTTTATTCGCATCACTTTTACGGTCTGCTTCTTGAAATATTACGCCATCAATGATATCCTTATACAGCGTTCCTAAGGCATCTTTGTTTAATTTCAGACGGTCGAAGAATTCGTCACTCACAATCTCTAGTCGCTCAAACCCTTTCAATTTCAAGGTATATAATAATAGAATTTTCTCTCCGCTCACTAAAAACCCGTTGTCTGCTGAAACACTATTCAAATTAACATTCTCATTCGGATACCTATTAAGATTAACCCCTATTTCGTTAGCGCAGAGACTTTCCAAATAGAGATAGACCTGTTTCAACACGCCCAGAGATCTTGGAGGCACTAGTTTCCTCAGAATTTCATCAAAGGCATATTTCCAGGCTGTTTGCCTTTCGGGTATCCTCAGAGCAAACACATTCAATGCAGTAACCGCATCAATGTAAGGAAGAACAAGGACCCACTGCATCATAAAAGTCTTGACCAAATTTTCTTCTCCAATTTTCTCACTCCCCAAAAAATACAGAACAGAATTAACTCTATTTAGAAGGTCATTGATTCCAACTAATGAGTTCGTGGGCGGCTGTAACAAGATAGTATCGTCTAATGTTCTCGATATTATTTCAGTCGATACTTCAAGTCGCCAAGCGATCAATATTGTGATAATTTTAAAATCCATTTCTTGAACTGTATTTTTTTGAATAATCGGATAAAAGGTTGGAATCTTGGCGATATAATTTGCTCCAAAAAGGGCTAATAATTCATCATCAAACTCAACCTCGTACGACTTTCCTAATAAAACCAGTTTATCGAGGAAGAGCCTATGAATAGTAATTATGCGATCATCTATTTGATCATCTACTTCGCTCATAAAATGACCCTGTAGATAACTTTTGAGTTGCACCTTTAAACTCGTAATTTGATCTATTATCAGTTCATCCAGGCTAATTAATTTCATCTCCTTAATGTTTTCAATGAACATCTTGATGGGCACATAGTTGGATTCCTTGTCATTTTTGGACAGACTTATTTCCTGAAAGGTTCGCATCAACTTTGAAATTATTTCTGTGAGTTCAATATCATGACCAGTATGCAGCCAGTCCTCAATTGTGAAAAGGTTCATAATGGATGTCAAAGTAATGAAAACTACGTTCAACTGTAGTGGTAATGTAGAAACTAATTCTTTCATCATACAAGGGATGGAATCGACCACTTGTTGTCTTGAAACCCCTTTTGAATACATACCACCCTTGCACAAGCCGTAAAGGATTGTGATATAAAATATAACGGTTTCTTTTTCATCCGGCAAAATTAATTTGAAGTCTTCTGTTTCATTACCGGATTTACCATTAATTCCTAATGAATCATCTCGAAACTCATCCCTAAATGCTAGTAATCTGGCAATGTCCTTCATCTGTTCAGAAAAATAAGGAAATAGAAATTCAGCAGCTTGGAATATGGGTTCGGATAAATCACTAAAGTTTAGTTCGGCGCCTCTGCCACTATAGAACTTCAGAGCATCATAGACTACCTTCATTAAAATCCCTATTTTAACGGTAGTCTTTGAATCCAGATTAAAGAGCTTTTCTGGCAGTTCATGTTCTTTTGAAAGATCTTCACATTTCTCTTCTGTAATTCTCGAGATAAATTTGGCAACCGCCGACAAAAATCTCGAATTCTTACCGTGAGAAGATACTTTGACATCTTTATTGTCAAATATTAAAGAAGTTATCGACAAAACTTCGTTCTCCTCCAAATATCCTAAGCTTGCTACCTGTGTCAAAATGTTAACGGCATTCAAACGGGATTCTAAATTTCCATCATAGAGAGCAATATTTATTATACGATCGTTGAATCTTTCAAAAAATTGACGAATCGAAGAATTGCTTATTACCTTATTTTTGTCTGAAATTATACTCGAGAGTGCTTTTAGCACCTGAATTCTAACCTCGTCGGTGTCATCATTTAATAACCAACCGAGATATTTTAGAAACGAAACCTTTAAGAAATATTCTGGATAATTTTTGATCCATTTAGATAAATGGATTATAGATTCAGATCTTATTGTTTCATCAACATCCTTGAACCTATGAATGAAACACAATTTTGTTATGTTATCTATGATAGCAATTGCAGACTGTTTGTTATTTTGGACATCTATTATAGTAGCCTCCAATTTCTGAATAGTTTTCTTGTTTGAGCGAGCTTTTTTTCTTTCTGCTGTTAGTTGTTTTGATAACCTTGCCAAGTAATTTCTCTCCAAATCTACAATTTCATCTGTCAGGTAATCTTGGAATAGATATAAGCTAATAGTTGAAATGTATCTCAATGATCTCGTCTTGCAAACCGACATGGTCGAAAGCCAAGTAAGAAGGTCTAATATTAAGGGGCTCATATTTTCAGTTGAAAGCTTTCCTGAATCGTCATTCCCAGTATCGTTATATAATAAATCCTGCTCGTTAGCAATATCTAGGAACTTGGTCACAAACTCGACAAAATTTTGGTATAAAAATGGAAATTTTGCCCTTTTTTTATTATATTTGCTTACTATCAAATGGAATTCGTGGATCTTCTGTTGTTGGAAAAGTAATTGCACTTCGGCAATGGTTTCGTTGGAGGACTCATTGCTATGGACATCGTGATCTTCTACTCTAGCCATAGCTCCACAACAACATAAGAAAAAGTTAATCAATTCTTGAATACATTTATCTCTGTTTTCTTTATATTCGTCAAACCAATTTCTTAATAGTTCTTCAATGGAGACGTCTTCCTCAGTACTCATAACACTAAATAATTCTGTGGGTTCAAAGTCCTTTATTTTATCCAAATATTCATCTTGTTCTTGTTTGCTAACCGTAGACGCCCTGGAAATATTTTTCTTTGAACTTTTCCTTATAGAAGGTCTTGTTTGCTTTGTACGTCTCACAATAACTGCTTTTCCGGAACGCTGCTTCTTCGGTTTTCTCTTCTTACTTCGGGCAAATTCTTCATAATCATCATCATCAGCGTCCTCATTATCTTCGGAGCTTTCTGATTCTGAAAGCATGTCCAGCTCATCAGCATCGTCAAATGCAGTGTTCCTATCTGTTTGGATTATGCTGACATCTTCATGGCCATCAGAATCTTCATCCTCAACATCGTCCTGTACCGAAGAACTATATTTGCTCGTTAACCTCGTAGATCTCCGTACTGTAGACATATCTACTTATTTGCCCAATTTTCAGTTTCTCTGTATTTTGTTTCTTCGAAATGTCAGTTCATTCCATTTTAGAGTTAACGCGTTGTTTTGATAACTACGCTAATAAGGGCGTAATTCTTAAATTATGCAGTTCACTTAATTTAAACAGATGTAGATCAAAGCAAAACACATCAATTCGATACAATAAAAAATTTGCTTTGAAAGCTCAAAGTGAATCACAACATTTCGTTTCTTGTAGAAAGTGGACACTATAAGCTCCAACCAATATATATTGGGTCTGCGCACGATCAACCACTATGGCTGACGAACAATGGTTTGTTAGGTCTATAATATTCTAAACCCTGTTCAAGTTCTTATAACTAAAAATCTATCTAGTTCAACAATAAACTAAAATCTAGAGGAAATATAATAATTGCAATTCTTAAAGCTATAGCGGCAGTCAATAACTGCTTTGCTCGATTACTCATGGAACTAGTTTGACAGTAAAAATCCATGTTGAAAAAAGAGCCGTAGCGTTATGCTGCTGGAACGCCTCTCGTCGACATCCTCTTTTAAATCTAAATCCAAATATACCAATTTAGCTAGCCAGCTAGCGTGATTACAGCAGAATTCTTCTCTACTTATTCCAATACGTCCTAACCTTCTTCACTATGGATACCAATCCCTTTATCTGCGGCCTATTGCTGCTCTCATAAGACAAAATCCTGTCATGTACTTGGTTGAGGTTTTCTAGTTCAGACTCCGAACCGCTGAAATCAAGATCTTCAGTGCTACTCAACTCGCCATGGGAGGAGATATTGATGTAATCGTTCGCCACGGAATTCCCAGCAACCATACCGTACTCTATCTCCTTCTCGCCTTTCGACAACAGCGTTGTATCGCACGGATCATCGACTGGTTTGTGCTTAAGCTCCTTAATTTCACTGCTGAAACCACTTCCAGAACTCCGGATTGTGATCTCATCGAGCTTTTCGTCAAGCTCACAATCGGTGTAATATAAAACGTTGTTTAAAAATCCGAGTTCGTCGGTTATCGTTTCAAAATAGGGCAATGTAATCCAATTATTTCCATTTATGACCAACTTAAAGACAATTTTGTCCTTGTTGACAAGACGGGGGATGTCTACCCCATATCCAACGCCCTCGATAAGCTTCAGATCAAAGTCTGTGTGCTTCCAGTTGTCAAATTCTCCAGTAACCACAACTTTGTCTTCAGGAAACCATGTAATAACATCCTGGGGTATGACAAAACGGATGCTTGCCATAACTTGATGTATAGTTTATATTGTTCAGATAGCAGTTTCTCCAAGCATCAAGGCTATTCGCCGAATTCTAAGTATGTCTTACTGGTCAAATAGGTTATAGAGAAGCCAATTACCCCTGTTAAGATATACTTCACTGCTTTGCCTATTGATTTTGTGATAGGTGCTGCACACCCCAAGATTAGATCAAGATCGAGTTTTTTTACCCTCATCGGAAAGGCTGGGGAATGCATGCACCTGTTAAGGAAGATATAAATTAGCATGATTCTGTATTCTGAAAACGAATACAAGGAAGAAGTCCTTTGATAAATTATTCTTAGTAAAGAGTCCACAAATATTATTAGCGGAGACCTTTACACCTCATGTTTTGAGGAGGCTAGTCCGAAATATCTTGCCTGGAACCGTACGTAGTCAAAAGAAGCTATTTAAACAGGCATGCAGGCAAAAGTATATAGCCTCAAAAGGCTGTGAATGTTCAGTCAATCTGCCATAATTGCCATGATAGCAAACCCCAAAACTATGCATACAAGCTGCAGTAGCCATCTTACTGACTCTTTTATTCTTGAAACGTGTTTAGTTTGCAAGACCTCTGGAACAACCGTCATAGTCGCTATGTACAAAAACCCGCCAATTGTCATTGGCAGCATCAAGGATGCTGCAGACATATCCCAATCCGATGGAATAAAGGAAGGTAGAATATCTGTGCTTACCTCCGTAGATGTAGCCATATTAACTAGGCAGCCAAAGATTGTCCCGAAGATTGCAGAAACAGCAGTGACAAGTTGCAGTTTCAAAGCCTGTGGAAACGTGTAACCAAGGGAGAGTAAAATTGCAAAATCACCTAACTCATGGGGAATTTCGTGAAACATCACTGCAACTGCAGTGGTGGTTCCTATATGGTTTGAAGTGTAGAAAGACGTTGCCATCGCCATGCCATCCGTAATGTTATGTGCAATACCGGTTATTACACTTAGGATGCCAGCTATATTTAGCGGCTCCGAATTCTCAGCAGCGACCTTCTCATTCTTTTGGGTTTCGTTACTCTTCTGAGTGACTTTTCTTTGTTTGAGCCCATTACCTTCACGCTCAGCACTGAATCCACTTGCAAGTTTGGTATCATCTTGATTGGAAACATGGCTATCTGCGTGCATTTGTGGAAGGGAATGTGAGTGAAAATGCTGGTGTTGATCGTTCTTTCCACTAGCCCCAGACACTATCCTGATTCCCTTATCCAGCATAACAAAGATCATGAATCCTAGAAACATAGCAGTCCCAGTAACAGTTAACTTCCATGGCAGAGCTTCGTTATTGCCAGACGCCAAAAGAGAAACAAACAACTCTGGAAGCAAATGTAAGAATATATCACCTAATAGAGTCCCAAGGGCAAATGCAACCAGTAGTGAAGTCACAATATTGTCTTCTTGGGCATTCTGGTGTTTTAGTCCAGGTATAAGGAATACCAGAAAACAGGGTAGCAATTGGATGAGAGTGGTTGCAATTAATGAGTTAAATAATGGATCAAAGGGAAAGACATACTTTAACAGTAATTCTACCGTCCTGCTTGGTGCTGTTGAAAAATAGTCCTTTTCATCTACCGTATGCGAATGACTGTGGGAATGCACACCATGGCTTGACGCTCTTCCCATTTGAACTAAAAAAACAACATTACTGAGTAATGTTCTAGAAGCCATTTCCGAGTATAATGTTACTTCTTTTCAGACATACAGCTGCATGTGCGTCTCGCTTATATCGTATGCACTGTTTTAACTTATAAACACATACTAAATGTTGTCGCTTTTTCACACGAAATCGCACTTCCAAGGTTTCACCAAGGAAACATATTGGCGTCATCCAGAAATACATGAAAGCACATGTAATTCAATAGGATGATAGAATAGAAATATTAGTTAAATACTTTCAAGGTACTCAAAAATACTACTACATTATACTGTTTATACGTAAAAATGTATATTACAATGACCATGGCTTATATACTTGAGGCTCTAATTGAGAAACAGGTTCAAGTTCTTGGTCTGATAGCTTTTGCAATTTCTCATTGGGGTCTTCTTCTTTCTTATCTTCTTCTACCAATTGAATTCCGGAATCAACTTGTTCAGAAACTAAAACTAATTTCTTGGAAATATTCATACTTGACAGTTGGCTATTGATATCTGTGATCTGTTTGCTCAAAGATATTCTGTCGTTTAATAGCTTTTCGGATTCTTTCATATAGGCCAACTTCTCCTTTTCTAGAGCCTTTTCGATCATTTCCAACTTTTCAAACTTCAATGCTATTTTCTTGGTCATTGTATTCGCAAGCTCCTGAACCACTACTTGTGATTCTTTTAGATACTTTTCAGAAGCATTCCTGGCAGATTCTGGGATAGAGGCTTCTAAAACTTCTGGATTTATCCCTTCCAACAGGGCTCTCACAGCTGCGTCCACAGCATCAATCGTGTTAGGAATATCGGCTTCCTTACTCTGGGTAGACGTAGATGTTTTTGTCAGATCCTTCTCCAAAACATCTTCTATGTATTTATCTTCAATTGGCAGAGTTAAAAACCTCTCGACACATTCCTCAAGCGTCTTGGTTCCTCCGATATGATCCACAATTTTCTCCCATTGATCTTCATACATTTCAATGCCCTCTAACAAGAGCAATATCTCTTGGTCAGACCATTGCTTTCTTTTTGTTTGTGGGTCATTTTCTAACTTGACAAAATCAGAAGCTTGAAAGTTAGATCCAAAATGGCCTTCTTGGAAGCATCTAGAACAGAGGTTTGCATCTCTGGAACGGAGATTGTGAAAACGTATAACTATAGCATCATTTCCGCAAGTATAACAAACATAAGTCTTCTGAATCTGTCTAGAGGCTTTCTCGCGGGACTGCAAAGCGTTGAAGTCATGAGAGTTGTCATAAATGCTTTTCCTTAGAGACAAATTTACTGGGAAGTTCTCCCGTGGAATAAATTTATAAACGGTCTTCGTTGCTGGCTTAGATTCTGATGTAGTTTCCAAAGGAGTAGCCACAGCAGATTCTTTCTTTGCATCTAGTAAAGGTGTTGCGTCGTCTTTCATCTCGACATCACTATCTTGCTTTAATTGTAACTCAGAAGTTTCTCCCTCTATACCATTCAACTTAAGTTCTTGCTGTTGATCTTCCTGGTCTTTTGTAGAGTTTACATCTTGTGAATCAACTTCATCTTCTTCAATTTTGACTTCTTCTTTAATCATCGTTTGAGGTAAGAAAGGCTTTAAGCCCTGTGGGGTATCTAATACAACCTGAAAGTGCCCGGTAAAACTTGGCCCTATCAGCGAAGGTTTAGATCTTGGATCAATTTGATAATTGATAAGACCCCATTTCTCCAAAAACGAATGGATTTTTACTATTGAAGCAACATCCATTGCTATATTCCTTCTCACTGCAGTTATTGTCAAGTATTCGAAAGGCGAAAGTCGATAGGTGTTAATCATAAAATTTCTTGTATCCCTATATGCTTTTGGCGTTTTAAATCTGGAGGAGTCATCAAAAAAGTCAGGTATAGACCTCTTCTCGATTTCGTGAATTGTCGAGAAGTCAAACCATGACGAAAAAGATGGTATTATAACTGGGTGCGTCTGCTTACCCAAAAACCTAAGAGCCTTATCTTCTAATTTCTGTGCCTCTTGCTCGTAATCTATGGATGAATTGTCTTGTAATTGCTGCTCCTGTTGAAGGTGTGGTAACAATGGTGGGCCGTTCGTTCCCGCTGGTAAAGTGGCAGCATTAACCTCATCGCCAGATTTCTCAAGTTGCTGTTGAAGTTCAGCACTACTCATATTTTGTCTTTAACACCTTTAATGACAGATCACTTACTTCTTTTTGTCTGATTCAAACTTGTCAATCTGTAGTTTCAATTACGTTGTTTATATGTGTGGATGGTGTATTCAATTCAATATTTTTCACTTCAAATTAACCAAACTGACACGTGATACAGAAATACCTCTTACGCCATCTGCGAGTTTAAATAGTGCTTCTTCTACCATTGAATGAATAGATTATAGTTTCAGAAATATTACGATCTAAATATTGCTAACTCTGGAGAATTCTTTCAAGATTGGTGATTTTCTATCGACTTGTTTTTGTATTTACAGTTGGAAGAGCACGAGGCTGAAAATATCTAGATTGGATCACAGAAAATAGACGCGTTTCCCCATCGATACCATAGTCATCTGATAAAACTCAAGAAGTAAAAATCTTGGCACTAACCGAGCTTCTGTCTGTCATAAAACCCTAATTTAACAGATGATATCTCGATATACTCGCTCAATCACGAAGAAAGTAAAGGTCAAACGGCCCATCGACTACAAAGAAAAGCAAGAGTATGATCTACAGCCGGATGTTTTTGAGTCCGATGAAGATACTGCAAACTCAAGTGACACCAGGGACGAAACTGAAGCTCCAATATGGCTCAAAGATAAAGTTGGTGAAGAATCTGATATTGCCCTTGATTCTGATGAGGATAAAAACTCTCAAGATGAAGATGATAAAGAATTAGATGAACTTTTAGAAGATGCTTACAAAAAGCAGCACCTTCAAACAGAGAAGAAATCCGAAGAAGTTGTAGAAGAGACTGATAAAAGTGCGGTAGCTTTAAAATTAAAGAAGCTAGATGAATTTGTAAAACAAAGTCAAGTCTATTCTAGCATCATTGCCGATACTCTTCTTGTCAAGACAAAACAAAAAGAAGAAGAAGCGAAAGCGCAGATAGTTCAGAAGAATATTGACGAACCACCTGTTAAGAAACAGAAAAATGGTAGGAGAAGTGTCACCGATTTCTTCAAGAAAAGACAAGAAAAAGAAGAGAAAGGAAAAGATATTGGCACAATCGATGATGAAACAATAAACGAAAAACAACCTTCACTTCTAGAAAATTGTACATTAAAACCGTATCAATTAGAAGGCCTGAATTGGCTAATAACGTTATATGAGAATGGTCTCAATGGAATTTTAGCAGACGATATGGGTCTAGGTAAAACTATTCAAAGTATTGCTCTCTTAGCATTCATATATGAGATGGATACCAAGGGCCCATTTTTAATTGCTGCACCTCTTAGTACAGTCGATAATTGGATGAATGAATTTGCAAAATTCGCCCCATCCATTCCAGTGTTGAAATATTACCACCCAGGTGGTCCTAAGGAGAGAGCAAAGTTATTGAGGGAATTTTTCAAAAACGAAAAAGGTACTGGCGTTGTGGTAACATCTTATGAAATTATTATTCGTGATTCTGATCAAATAATGACTCAACCATGGAAATTTTTGATTGTTGATGAAGGCCACAGACTCAAAAACATAAATTGCAAACTAATCCAGGAGCTGCGAAGAATAAACACCAACAACAAGTTACTCTTGACAGGCACGCCATTACAAAATAATTTGTCTGAATTATGGTCTCTTCTGAATTTTATAATGCCTGATATCTTTGCAGATTTTGAGGTCTTCAATAAATGGTTTGATTTTAAAGACTTGGATCTGCAGAGCAATTCAAGTAAATTGAACAAGATGATAAATGATGAGTTGGAGAGAAATTTGATTACGAATTTGCATACTATTTTAAAACCGTTTTTGTTGAGAAGATTGAAGAGTACCGTTCTGAAAGATGTTCTACCACCTAAAAGAGAGTATATTGTAAAATGCCCCATGACACACGCACAAAGGAAGTTTTATAAAATGGCTTTGTTGGGTAAACTTAAGAAGACTATTTTTAAGGAATTAACTAAACAATTCTTTACATTAAACTCTGAATATATTGGAAAAGTCTCCAATAAGACAATCCGGGATTTCATAGACTATAAACTTCATGGATTACCGACGGAAAGTGATGAGCCAAACGATGTGATCCAAAAGATGGACAAAATTTATTATGAATATCTTGACCTGGAAATCAAAAATAAGAAGTTACAAAATATGATGATGCAATTAAGGCAAATAGTAGATTCCACATACCTGTTTTATTTCCCATTCATACACCCTGAAGACATCACATTAAATCAGCTACTTGAAACTTCTGGGAAACTGCAATTATTGCAAGACTTGGCAATTCCGTTGATAAACCAGGGCCATAAAATTTTAATATTTTCACAATTTGTAGGTATGCTTGATTTGCTTGAGGACTGGTGTGAATTAAATGATATAAAGCCACTGAGAATAGATGGCTCAGTTGACAACGAAAGTAGGAAAACTCAACTTGAACAATTTAATGGCCAAAAGGACGACCATACAGTCTTCTTGTTGTCCACCCGAGCAGCTGGTCTTGGAATTAATCTTGTTGCTGCAGACACAGTTGTCATATTCGATAGCGATTGGAACCCACAGGTTGATCTTCAAGCCATGGATCGATGCCACAGAATCGGACAAGTCAAACCAGTGATAGTGTACAGATTTTGTTGTGATAATACAATTGAGCATGTCATTCTTACGCGGGCTACCAATAAAAGAAATTTGGAGAAACTGGTTATTCAAATGGGTCAGTTCAACACATTGAAGAAATTGGCCTTGAACGAACACTCATTTCTACAACAAAGTATTGGGCCTCAGCGTGCCAACAATTCCAAGAATAAAGAGCTGGTACAGGAGTTATCACAGCTATTAGTTAGCAATGATTCCAGTATTGGGTTCAACAAGAGTGCATCCGGCGATTCTGGGAAATTAACTAAAGAAGAATTTGATGAACTGACAGATCGCTCTAAAAGCAAATATGCTGATGGGAGAACAATTGAATACCAACATATTAGACTTTTTGAAACTTCATCTGGATTTTAAAATAATTTAGATATCTTAACGACAAAGTTCGGCGAAACACAACTCTATATATCCATGAAGTGCGTTGGCTTTACTAATAGTATGGTATTTCCTGCTCAATAATCATGTATATCTTTATACGAAAAATTTAAAATTCCCCTTGTTTGCCACCCCTTTGTATAAGGACAACGACCTATAAACCAAAACAAAAACTTATAAAAGCATTTAGTGTGAGAAATACAATATAAAACACGGATCACCGAGATAGAACGTGCGAAAATCCCTGTCAAAATTAATTTGATATAGGGCTTATAGGCATACAGTGTTGCAAATCTAGTGTTCTATAGTAGAACGTGTTAAATTGAGGTGGTAATAGACTGGGGGAAATAGAGAAGATTGGCTAAGATTAAAAGTCAATTAACAGGCTATCGATATATCTTAGGGAATTTGACCTTGGATATTTGTAAAGCCTGATAGGTTGCGGATTTGAAAACTAGAGGTGAGAAAACACAACTGAACTATGCCGTTGTCACAGGATCAGCAAATGGAGCACGACCTCTATGAACAAGAACTGGCCCGCCAGGAGCCCGACGACTATTTGCAATTCTCTGCGAACTATTTCAATAAAAGATTAGAACAGCAGAGGGCATTCATCAGAAAGCAAGAACAGACAGCTATGTCAAAGGGCATTGTGTTGTTTCCAACTCCGAGCAGAAACGAATCGATAGCTGCTTCATCTGCCAGCGTTTCAAGATCGACAGATGACGAAGTTTCGTTTAAGTCACCTTTCATAGATCATGATCCTCACTCTACGCACAGCAACGATAAGATCAACTCTGGTCCAAACTCGCATTCCAACTCCAGCACGGGCTTATTCAAAGGGGACTTTAATGTCGGGAAACAGTCCAACAAGCGCATAAATTCACCTCTAGATCCAATGTCCGCACATCATGATGAAGGCACACATAATGCTAAGAAAAAGCCAGTAACAAACCATCAACCTCTACCGCTAAACTTCAATGCTGAAAGACGGACCTCTGTCAGTGGAGAAACTTACGAACCAAACAATTTTGACGATTGGGTCCCAGAACACTATTCTGAAAAGAGCGAAGAACAACTAGTAAGGTTGTCTAAGGCAGTTGGCAAAAACTTTTTGTTCAATAAACTAGATGCAGACAACAAAAAACTGGTTATTAACTCCCTAGAGGAAAAGAAAGCCGGAAAGGGACAAAAAATCATAAAGCAGGGCGATGAGGGGGATTATTTCTACATTGTAGAGTCCGGTAATGTAGAATTCTTGATCGATGGTCAGAAGGTAAATACCTCTGGTCCTGGCTCAACATTTGGGGAGCTTGCATTGATGTACAACAGTCCTAGAGCCGCAACTGTTGTCGCAACAACCGATTGCGTGCTTTGGGCTCTGGACAGAATGACGTTCAGAAGGATTTTATTAGGCAGCTCATTCAAGAAGAGAATAATGTACGATGATTTACTGAAAAATATCCCAATTTTGAAATGCCTGTCAACATACGACCGTGCTAAATTGGCAGATGCATTAGATACCAAAATATATGAACCGGGCGAGGTTATTATTCGTGAAGGCGATAGCGGTGAAAACTTCTACCTAATCGAGTATGGTGAAGTTGATGTTTCCAAAGAGGGGCAAGGAGTTATTGCCCATCTAAAGCCCCATGATTATTTTGGAGAAGTTGCATTGTTGAAAGATCTTCCACGCCAAGCAACTGTGACAGCTACCGAGAAGACTAAGGTGGCAACACTGGGCAAGAGCGGATTCCAAAGATTATTGGGTCCCGTTGTCGAAGTTCTTAAACTGAATGACCCTACCCGTCATGATTAGACATACTAGTAGTCATTTTCCGAGATTTTCCACACTTGCAAGATGATAAATATATACTACCCATATATATGTATGTGATCTCATTAATGATAATATATCTGCTAATGAGTATGGCTGGTGGCTGTTGAGAGTGGTCTGGATTTAACTGCATGTAAGATTAGATCAACCTTAGCCCAAACATGACATTGCAACCAATTGAAGATTTTAAATTTCATTTCCCAATTGTATGACAGGATCTGAATATTTGGCTTTGCGATCCAACTTTTAATGGGAGAGAGAGTTTATCGGTCGGCTATTTGTTCAGAGCCCGCAAGAGGCTAATTCACGCCACATCGTAATGCCTGTCTTGAAAGTACGGGAAGTTTCTATCTGCGTATTGTTGGTTCATACTTAACATAAATAACATTACATATGCGTGGATAACAGCGAAGTCGGCTAATTACCATGGAATGCCTGTGTAGTATTCCTTTTGGTTGTACATCCAGATAAGGGAGGTCGACGCAACAACAAGAGGTCCCATGAAACCCTTTCCGAGCTTGCAGGTGCGGAAAATGAGCAGTTCGCTACCAAAGTGAGCCAGAGCAATGATGTACGAGATGAATGTCAATTCGAAGACGTGCTCTTCATTTAAGAAAAAAGCTCCGTAGAATCTAATCACACAAGAGACAAAGGTCCAGGTACCGAACGTTCTGGCACTTAGAGCGGTAGTCTCCTTGGGCTTGTTTTCGTAGACTCTACGAGTCAACTCAAGTCCTGACACGTAGGTTTGGATCGAATTGAACACAGATACAACCGATATAAACAGCAGCCATTTTGGCAGGTATCCGGGTGGCAGCTTGGTCAATGCCGTCTGAGTGTGGATTATAACGTCCTGTAGGGAAAGCATCTTGAATACGGGCAAACTGTCTTTATCACGTCTGTTTGTGAAAAGGCCAAAGTTTTGTATAAAAGGGAGTTCAACGTTTTTCTGCAGAACCGCGCGGTTTCCACATGCTTATATATATCGTTAAGCGGTGCAGAGCGAAAAGTAAGGTATACGACGCTGAGCTCCTCGAAACAATGAAAGACAGAGTCTAGTTCAAGGTAATGTATTTGCATTGAAAAAGATGGAATTAGCATTGAGCACTGTTGCAATTAGCATAGCAAGCTATTCAGGTTATTAAAGATACCTTGCCTCGACGCATCACTATGTACGGCTTGTCTTGATATTTTAATCAGTCTGGATTGACTGAATTTGACATCCATTGGCCATTTGATATTCTTGGTTGGGAATTCTTTCCAACAACTCGACTTGTTATAGTTACAACAAGCTTGGGATTAAGGTTTTGTTTTTCACGTGGGCTTTTATATAGATTCTATTCTCTTGCATACTTCTATTCGGGAAGACCTTAAATCCCCTGTAAAGAAATCGTCAAACTAAGAAAGAGCACAACAGCGAGAAAACTTCTGAAACAAAGCAGACCTTTAGAATCCCAATTGCAATTTAACATTCGTAATGAGTTTAGATGAAAAATATGATGCGGCATTAGACCTGTTACGCAGACTCAAACCCACGAACTTGGAAGAGAACATAAACAATCTGATTCAGCTGGAGCCTGATCTAGCAGAGGAACTACTGTCATCTGTAGACACCCCTTTATCAGTAAAGAGAGATCCGAAGTTCTCACAACGTGAATTCCTTTGCTGTGACTACAACAGAGATATTGACTCGCATCGTTCGCCATGGTCCAATGAGTACTATCCTGAGCTTTCTCCCCAAGACCTAGAAGAAAGCCCTTTCCCTTCGGCACAGCTCAGAGACCTTGAAATTTTGGCCAACGATTCCTTTGATATTTACAGAGATCTGTACTACGAAGGTGGTATATCCAGCGCATACTTATGGGATTTGGATGAGAAAGACGAATTTGCAGGTGTTGTCTTGTTCAAAAAAGGTGAGCAAAGCACGAGCTCCTGGGATAGTATTCACGTTTTAGAAGCCACCAAGAACTCAGACGATGAATTTTTGTACAAAGTTACCACTACAATAATTCTTCACTTAGAGGACGCACAAGAAATCAAACTATCCGGCAACCTTACCAGACAAACGGAGAAAACAGGACCTGTTTCCCCTAGAACTGCCGAGCAAGTTAATACTGCACATATAACCCACCTTGGCACACTAATCGAAGATGTAGAAACCCAGATGAGAACACTGTTGGAGTCCGTCTATTTTGAAAAGACGAGAGATATTTTCCACAGGACAAGAAACAATGCCTTGGCCCAGGACATACAGAACAAAGAATCTCAAAAGGAGGTTATCAAGGGTCTCCAGAATCTGTGAGCGCCTATCAAATAGGCATCTTTAGTAGGCGTTTCATTCCTAACGTCGCGCCCATTTTTTTGGGGCAAAGCAAGGGTGAAAGGTATAAGTGGGTAAACCAATAGTGTCAAAACCCATTTTGCAAAGCCTTCTCACGCATACGTAACATATTCAAGACTGCAGAAGCCTCTATCTTGATGGACCAGAGATCCCTGCAACTATATACACGCTTCTCGTACTACCTTTAAATCATATTATACGTGCAGGAAATTTTTCATTTCACAATGTCAATTGTGCATCGACTCATCCACAATCCAGAGTGAAGACATACATAGGAGAGATTTACGGTGTCAAAGTAAGTGGTCCCTGAGGTCTATTCATCACCACACACAAGCAGTCGTTTGTATATCTGCTTTGGGGATATAAATATAAACATCTCTGTTTATAATTCCCTCATTTTGCGCCACATTCTCCTACCAGGAAGCACTTGAGATAGAATATGAAATGCAAGGTATGGTCAGAAGCAAGGGTGTATACGCATGCTAACCAACAGAGGCCACAGGATTACTGGGACTATGAAAACACGACAATTGAATGGTTCACAAACACTGGCGACTATGAGATCGATTCGAAAATAGGCCGTGGTAAGTACTCGGAGGTCTTCCAAGGAGTGCAATTGAGCACACAGAAGAGCATTGTGATAAAGATGCTTAAGCCTGTTAAGAAGAAGAAGGTGAAAAGAGAAATAAAGATTTTAACCAATTTGTCAAACGAGGCTAATCTACCAACAATGAACAAGTTTGACAAAGAGACGTACTATTCAAACAAAAAAAAAGACGTCATGGCATTCACGCGTTCCTTCCTATATGACCTTCCTCACAACGGACACGAGAATATTATTCAATTGTTGGATGTCGTGAGGGATCCTGTATCCAGAACGCCTGCGTTGGTATTTGAACATGTTAATAATGTGGACTTCAGGATCTTGTACCCAAAATTTACTGACCTTGATATGAGGTTCTACATGTTTGAGTTGTTGAAAGCATTAGATTATTGTCATTCGATGGGTATAATGCACAGAGATGTCAAGCCACACAATGTGATGATTGACCATAAGCAGCGAAAGCTAAGATTGATTGACTGGGGACTAGCGGAATTTTACCATGAAAATATGGAGTTCAATGTTCGTGTTGCATCCCGATTTTTCAAAGGTCCAGAATTACTAGTCGACTATAGAATGTACGATTACTCGTTAGACCTTTGGTCATTTGGTACCATGCTTGCATCCATGGTGTTCCAGAAGGAACCATTTTTCCATGGTACTAGTAATACTGACCAACTTGTAAAAATCGTAAGAATTCTGGGAAGCGACGATTTTGAAAAGTACCTCACCAAATATGAAATTACTTTGCCAAGAGAATTTCACGACATGGACCAGTACATCAGGAGACCATGGAAAAGATTCATAAATGACTCGAACAAACACCTGTGTGACAACGAAGACATTTTGGATTTAATAGACAATCTGTTGAGATACGACCACCAGGAGAGACTAACAGCAAGAGAAGCCATGGGGCACCCATGGTTTGCTCCTGTACGTGATCAGGTGAGCAAATAACGGAATACTTAATTACTTCGCATTGCATTATATATGGAGAATTCAAAGGGTGATGCTATATAATTAACGACAGCAAATAGAAGAAATATAAAGTGAAAAAAATGTAACATTTTGATAGTATTTGTGTGCTTCTAGAATTATTGTTATTGCAATTCGGGCCAGTTGCTCAGTCTACAAGCGACTATTAGATTAACCTCGTTACAGGACAATAGTCCCGCGAGGATACTACTTCTGGAAGTTAAGATATCAGTTAAAGTTGCTTTTGCAGATGGTGAGAGCACCTTGAGGGTGTTCCAGCGGATGTTATTGACAACGTTCAGCAATTCATACACTATCATCTTCAGCAAAGGCAATATCAAAGCATCGGCGATATTTTCTTGCATGGTTTGAACAAACACGCATTGCTTCTTGACTTCCATAGCATTATATCTCGACCAATAAAAGGAATGATGAGCTCTCAACTGTGGACTCTGCTCTGGAATCGAGACGTTCTTTTTCATAATAAGGATATGTATGATGTCTTCCAGAACGTGACACATTTTAAGGATGTTCTTCAAAACATAGTCTTGCGGGATCTTCTCTACGCTGTTGTAATGCAACCTTAAGTTGATCATCACAGCAAATGTCTTAAAGTGTAGACGACAGAGTTTTTTCTGGTTTATGATATTTTTAGCGGGGCTTACCGTGCCAATTTCGACGTATCTTTGAAGAGCTTTCTGGTGAGTCTTAGCATCTGCTAACAATTCTTTGCAAAGGAAGTTCGTTACAAATCTCTCAACGAGTCTATAATTATTGCTCGATTGGAAGGCAAAGAAAGAACCGATTATCATCTGAACGGATTGAAAAAAGCTTTTGAAGACGGGATAGTGGGCTGGCCTATTCTTCAAACAAACAAGCTTCAAAAAGAGTGTGTAAAATGGCATAGCCCACGAGTTTATCTGCTTTAATTTTAAATCTGCGCTCAACTGATGAACTAGCCCAATGTGGTAGTATAATTTAAGGTTCGAACTTCTAAGAAATCTATATGCCAACTCCAAACGCTTGAATAACAGCCGCCGAAGCTTCATGTGAAGCAGGCATTTCGGCAATTCAGGAAGCACAACATCGTTATATTCTTCTGCCTTATTTATGCTACCCAGTATTCTATTCCAAAGGTCTTTATTTCGGTGTTTAATTAAAGCCATGCACTGGTGTTGTTACTTGTTAGTCCTCTGATGCCTCAAACAGTGTTGTATCGTATAAACATACTATTACCCATTCACAATCTTGCCTTTGAGATGATACCATAGCTTAATAACGTTCTTGGATGTTTATAAAGGGATTGTGGAATAACTTTTTGACGTTTTGGATATTTGTTTCCAGGATGTCGATCGGTGAATAGGCGCCGAATTATTTTACTTTCTAGACGCCGTTTGATGTAATATGCATTGTTGAAAGGAAGAGCATAAAAAATATACAAATATAGTACAGATATATGATATTGATTTAAACAATTAGTTTAAAATATTAATTGCAGCGATTCTGATCATAGAGAAATAAAAATTAAATATTATGCACATTATAGCCAGCTATCCGTTTAACAGTAGCATCAAGTAAGTATCCTTCAAAAGTAGAGAAAATGGTACCATGAAGAACGAGATGCTCCGACCTCTCAGAGGTTCAGTTTTCTTCCATTTTCACCACCAAGCCAGCATCATCGACCTCATGTATGCCTGAATCAATCATCAGCATTTCCTCGATCATTTTTAGAGACTCCTTGTCGCTACCGTCACATTTTTTTAAGTGGGCTTCACTAAACTTTTTAAATTTGGAAACAAGCTTTTCGTAATAATCCAGCTTGCGCTTCATAATTTTATTTTCCCTACTCACCTCATCAAAGTCTTTCTGTAGTTGAATTTGTGCGATCTTTTTTCTTTGTCGACACCGCGATGCAGCTATACGATTGCGTTCCAAGAGTCTCGCTCTTTTCCATGCAGTTGTTCCCGGTACTGGCATGTCGCCCTGCAACTGGCCTCCAGAGTTCTGTTTGGCCATGTAATACGTATTTGAAGAAGTCGAAGACGTCGACGACGTCCGGCTTACTGGTCTTGAAGTATACTGACTCTGTCCCTGTCCTTGCTGCTGTAGTTGCATCTGTTGAAACTGCTGTCTTTGTTGTTCCTGCAACTGTGCCTGCATTTCAGCTTGGACTTGGGCCTGGGCCTGTGCCTGTGCCTGTGCCTGTGCTTGAGCGTGGGCCTGCGCCTGAGCATGGGCCTGGGCCTGGGCCTGGGCGTGGGCCTGTGCTTGAGCTTGAGCTTGGGCCTGCGCTTGAGCTTGTGCTCTTGCATGTACCTGCTGTTGCATCAGCATCTGCTGTTGGTTCATCGGGTTATTCCATACCTGGCCAACAGACGAACTCAAGGGCCTTCCTCCATTCAAATCTAACTGGCTTGCAGAAGTTGCTGCCGTTGCCGCTGCCATCTGCGTGTCGTCATTATCGTAGAGCTGGCCCTGCGTGTAAGGTGCGGCACTGGCAGTTGCTGTTTCCGTTGTTGGCATAGCGTTGTTATAGTAGCTTGGTATGCGGAACTGAACTTCATTCGAGTTGGATTTTAGCTGCAGAGCTTGCTGTGGGCGAGAGTCATGAATCTGGTGGATAGAGTCTGGCCTATGTGGTGGAAGTGGTGGTGGCTGTTGGTTGTACAGATTTTCAACAGTTTCGAGATCCTCTCCCAGCTGACTAATCTGACCGTTGGATATGGATATTCTCCTTCTACGCACAGGTTCGTCGAACCTCGTCAGTGTGCTTTGGAAAATCGGTGGGTTAGTCATGGGCAGGTGGGACACATCCACTCCGAATGGTTGGAAGAACGGCGACAGTGTCTCCTGTATGGACGGATCGTTTAAGTAATGAGGTTTGCTCATTGTGATCGCCGTTAGTTACTTATTAGTCAGATTGTTCTGCGAGCTACCCATGGGTCCCATGATATTCTGATGCACAGGCTGTTTGCCTGGGTTCGAGCTGTTGTTGGCTCCGTCTGCACCACCGTTGGTGCTTGTAGTGGCGTTTGTGCTTGTGTTTGCAGTTGTACTTGTCACTGCAGCTGCAGCATTGGAAGCTGGCGTGCCCAGTGGGTTAGTTGGGACACTGGCAATTGTATTTGCCGTGCTGCCTACCGTTCCGACACCCGTCGTGGTGGTGCTGGTGCTCGGCGTCGAATCGTCCATCATCGAATGTAGATCAGGTTCGTCGCACAAGTTGTTTCCATTTGCAGACCCATCTTTTAAGCTTGAAGATGAGTTTTTGCTACTCCCTGGGACCAGCACGTTTGTGGAGATTTGCGGCGACATTTTGAAACCAGCGCTGGCAAGGATGTTCACGTCTGAGTTGATCAACATATCGTTGAAGAAATGGGGTTGAGCGTTCTCCTGCTGCTGATATCGGTTCGAATTTTCCTCCATTATATTGTTACTCTCTGGGAATGCGAAACGTATACTGCTCCTATCTTGTGTCTTTGGTCCACGCCAAGATCAGTGGCGAACCTCTCTCACTCTTCAAATCCGGAAACAACAAAGAAAGACTGTTTTTTCTGGTAGTTACAGAACTGCCTTTTGTTCTCTGAATCCCTTTGTCTTGGGTTCTCCGAGTTGAAATTACGGCAAATCCCTCTGGCGAACGCTGGATGGGTAACTTGCTCTCTATCCAAGATAGCGAGAACCTTTCTTGTTTTCTGCAGGCCTGCCTCTCTGTGCGTGGTGACAGCGCTTTCCTCCGTTGGCAGCAAAAGTGTGCTGTTGCTGTTGCTGTTGCTGTTGCTGTTGTTATGGCTGTGACTGGCAGCTGTCTCTCGTCTCTTCTTGTGCGCTGTGTCGCTCCCTCCCCAAGTCGTGGTGTCAGTCCTTTAATCACGCTTAAGCTTTGGATTGCCAGGGAGACGGTTGGTAAACTCTACAGTGTTCGGTGCGTGGATGACGATCAAAGGTAGTCCAGGTTTAGGTGATGCTCAGACTATGCCTCTTGCTCACCATGAGGAAACGATGATATAACAATATTTAACTTTTATATACTCGGGAACCTTGCTCTTTTTCTTTGTTGGTCTGCTTTCTTATTTCCACTTTTTACCGCTTCCTATTTTCACTTAGTTTCCCAGTCGGGCTGCAGGCAACGGTGCTCACTGTGGAAAACGTCTTCCTCAACGTAGCAAGAGATGATCGGAAGGCCGTTTTGGCCACAGCGCTCGCTGGCAGCGCACGAGGGGAGTCGAGTTCGTTCCGCTCCTGCAGAGAGTCGCACCCGCCCTGTAGAGAACAGAGGGCCTGCGAGGAAACCGCGAAGAGCTCGCTTTGTCTAGCATTTCTGAACAAGAATACACACCCTCCGCCAGGCCTGTGGGGCTTCTTCTAGGCGGCGCTGGACCACCGAGGGCGTGGCATCTCCAACGACCTGGCGTATAATGGCAACGTGACGGCGAGGAGGTGAGCTGGCCCGTCTGCCGATTGCTCTCGGAAGGGCGCGAGCCCGCCTGCCCATTGCCTGATGCCCGCGCGGAGGGCGCAGGCCACCGGCCACCAATCGGCCACCCAATTTCAACGGCGGCGCATTTCCATCACGGCGCATTTCAACGGCTGGCTGACTCAGTGCAGCCAGACGGCCTGTGAGCCATCGGTCCTTGTTGATGTACTGTTTTGGGTTCCTGCATTAGTGCTTAATAATACGTGCCAGCCCCCGATCGACTGAAAAATTCCGAGTCGCGATGGGCCGTCGTCATCAACACGGCTCCCTGGAGCGGGTCCGCCGACGCAGCGGGGGGGCTGTCCGAGCTCGGCCAAACACGGCACACGGCGGGCCAGAGAAACCCAGTGCGCCGCGGCGCGCCGCACCAGCAGAAAAGAAAACGTCCAAGGCTGTGGTTGTAGGCGCATGCCGGGGGGAGGGCCACCGACTGCGAGGCGTCCGCCTCGCAGTCGCCGCAGCCGCCGCCGGTTCGCAACAGTGGTCGGTTTTGAGTAGTTCTATTATCCTGGGAGGGGAACAAGAGACGGCCCTGCAGCAGGCACAGCTCAAGCATGGCCGTAGGCGGCACGTATCCAGACAGGCAGCGCTGCGGTTCGCGGCTGCGCGCGTGAAGCGCGCGCTGAGCTGTCAGCACCCGGTTTGCCTGTGACTGCTGGTTACGGGTGTGGCGACGGCTTGTGTCAGATCTGCAGACAGCGCATTTTGCCTCAGAGCGTCTCGTTTTTAGACCCGGCTGAGCCGGGCCCACAACAGCATCGGCGGCCAGGTCTCGTCCGCCTGTGGCACCGTCTCTCGTGTTCCACGGCGTGCCGTGCGCTCCCCTGCGCGTTCCCCTGCCTGGTCTCTGCTCGCCACGTCCCCGGACGGTCTGGGGACCCGCGGAAGAGCGGCCGCTAAACGCCGGCAATGTACGGTCCAAACGCCGCAGGCAGCGCCGGCGCAGATGCATCGTGCGCCAGGGCGTGCGTCGGCTCCCGCAGCCAGACGCCAAGCATCGTCCTGCAGCCCCGGCGCGCGCCCACGCCTGCACCCGCACACATCGCGCATCTACATTCTCGCAGCTGTCGCGAAGGCCCCGGACCAGGCGCCTCGCGAAAGACGCTCCCGCCGCATAGACAGCAGGCTGGACGCGGGCGCCGCTGGTCGGGACGAGCGGCAATGTCTGGCACAGGGGCACTGCACATGCAGCCCTGCTGCTGCGCGTGCAGCCCTGCTTCTGCACAGCGGCATGAAGCACCGCCCGGTCATCCCGGACTCCGGTTCTCACCAGAAAAGGGCAGGGGCTGCCGGACTCCGGTTTCGGTTCAGAACTCGGCAGACGCCCCGTGCAAGCACGCCTCGCGTGTGTTTCAAACCCACCCGAAACACGTAACACGGGCCCTGCCCGAGGGTCTGCAGATTTGTGCACACGTGACCGCCGCGCGCTCGCCAGTCCTGTGTACTTGTGCGCGAGCCGGTCCACGGCTCTCTGGCCGCGGCGCGCACACACAGCGGCTGTGCAGACGCCATGGTGTTCAAGCGACAGCAGCGACTGAGGTATCTGGAGAGCCGGCAGCGGCCAGGCACCTTTCCCCGGGACGTGATTGTCGAGAACGAGCGCGGCACCACGGTCCTGGGCTACCCCCTGTATTCGCCCAAGTTTCTGCTCCAGGCGTTCGACCCGCCGCGTTACCAGCGCGCGAGCCAGCTGCCCGACGGCACGATCGTGCTGAAGAACCTGTCCAACGAGTTCGTCCACTCGCTCTCCAGTATCTTCGCTGGCAACCAGGCGGAGACGAGCGGCAGCTGGTTCGTCCTCATGGAGTACCAGGACCGCCTCGACACGGACGACCAGGGCTGGACGTACAGCTGGCGGTTCGGCAGCAACCGCTGGAAGCATGCGGGCGGCGTCGTCAGAAGGCGCATTTGGTGCCGGTCGGCCCGCACGGACCCGCTGGAGCTCAGCACCGGCGTTCCCGCTGAACCAGCGCGGCAGCCGGCGCTCGCCGCCGCGGGCGGCACGCCCGCCGCCGAGCTCGCGATCGAGCAGTTTATCGACAGGCTGCGGGCAGACCCGCTGGACAGGCGACGACTGGAGCTGCTGGAGGAGTACGCACAGAGGAACGGCACGGCCGAGATTGTCGCCAACAGGGCCGCCATTGAGGGCTGTTTTGAGTACAGGATATCCCGGAAGACCTTCGAGGCGTGGCTCGCTGAAAAGACAGCACCAGAGGAGACTCTGGACCGTGATCCCAAGTCTACTCGGTCCACGGAGGATTGAGCGTTTGCGAGAAGCGCTACCGCGCCTGGGCCGTGTTTTTTGCATTCCGACAGCGCTGGAACAGTTGTGAAACAACTAGCAACCCCTAGCTTTAAATATCAATTTATATAAAGATACATTGGTCCAATCTGCGCGTTTGGTACTAGCTCTTGCACGATGCGGTGCAGATGCTTCTGGCAAACGATGCGCACTCTCCTCCCCAAGAAGCCGCTCGTGGCGACGCTGGCCGAGCGTCTGTTTCCCGCCTGCATCGCCATTCCGACAGCCATTGGAACCTACCTTGTCTGGTACTTGTACGCCCTGCAGATATGCTATATAGACGGCTGGGGGGGTGTTCCTCCATCAGCACCTCCAGATACTGCCCAGCACCCAATGGTCATCCCAGAAAATTGCTCCTCTGCTGCATCTCTGCCTGTTCCGACTCCAGAGGCCCCTAATATGGGTCTTGCCATTGACCAGTTCGTGGCAAAACTCGTGGAAGCCTCAAATACAAGTGTAGCGGAATATGTTCACCTCTATTTTATCCCCCAGGTCAATACCTACATGGGCCGGTTTGTCCAACAGATGAACATATCGCTGGCCGCGTACTCCCAGGCAGCAACTGAGCTGACCGAGTACAGAAAATCTCTCTTGGATAATCTGTACGCACAGGCAACCAGAATTGATACGACCATCGGCGAGCTTGCATCCTCCGGATTGCTGATCGGCAGCGAAACAAACGGAACGGCGCTGACAACAAGGCTGCAGTTGGATTTAACCAGTTTGGAACACATCCCAACTCCATGGACGGGGTCTCACCACCTTGACGATTGGACTCTAGGCAATTTCTCCGTTCCATCGCCAATCAACAGCAGGCTGTTTGACAGCGTCAGATCAGACTACTTGCGCATGCTCTCGCCAACCAACAATCAAACATATAAACAGAAAAGAGCATACAAAAATGCCGCAGAGAACAAAGGAAGAGATGCGTTCAAATCTGCAGTTACAACAACTGTTGTACTGTGGGTCTGTTATTTGGTTTTTGTCATAGTAGGAATCATATTGGCGTATTGGGAGTACCGATGGCAATTAACAGTGATCCGAACACAGATACCGTCTGTTCTTGATACCCATTCACCAGGAACTGTCACCTTCCAACTGGCGTTTATGAACTTCCAGCAAGAGCTATTCAACACTTTGAACCACGTTATTCTCTTTAAAATTACCAATTTGCATGCGATGCTCGCTAAATACAAGCCCAAAATAGCGCGCTGGAATCATTTTTCAGTTCCCATCACCTCAGTTTGGGTAATTGTAATATCAATAGGCATATTCAACTGCATTACAGGCAAAGTCGAATCTCTTATTTCTAATATACGTCCGGTTCCGATAACAATGCATGAGAAATTAGGATCTACGCAAAAAATGCAAACGTCAAATATCTTTGCCATATACTCGGATTTTGAAAGTGAATGCTACAAAATAGTTCATTCCACAGTAAACGAATCGTTCTGGGCTGGAGAGAATGGATCGTTGGTCCCACTAATTGAGCGGGCCAACCTCTTCATAGAGACTCAGCTAGCAATGCTCCCGCCAGATCTCCAGAATTTTACAAGCGTAAGTGATCTTGTTCTCAGTTGGCAAAATTTCAAGTCATTTGCCAACAACTGTGCTTTTTCATCAAATCAAGCACAGAGTGAAACCATGAAACGCATTATGAAGCGAGCTTCAAAAGAAACCACGTCAAATCAAGTGTCGCCAAAACGGAACCCAAAAAAATTGCTGAAAGGTGTTAAGATTTGGGGAGTAGTGATTCCATTATTGGTTTTATCAACATACCACCTCATTGTTGTAGTAATGTGTATATCTGACGGTTACCTTGAAATTTATCGCTAGCCATACGCCGTCACAATTAACGGGATGTACCGGATACATCAAAACCTCTTTAATTGAACTCTGATCCTCTCTATGATGAAAAATTTAGTTTGTATGTTGAACAAAAAGCGTCTAATAGTAGATGCAAAATCCTTCAACAAGTACAATACTTAGGTAGAGAATAAAGCACAGTGACAACTCAAACTCCCTTTTATGCTGATATAGTAATTGTATTCGAGGGCGTATTGCTATATAAAATAAAGTTCGAATATATGGAAATTTCAATATAAGCAAAGCGAGCCCATTGTAAGATTGAAGTTATTGCGCAAATCATTAGGGTCGTAACACAAAAGTTTTAAATTCAGGTAAAGATGGCTCATAGAAAACTCCAACAGGAGATTGACAGAGTCTTCAAGAAGATCAATGAGGGATTGGAGATATTCAACACGTATTACGAGAGGCATGAAAGCTGTACGAATAATCCATCACAAAAGGATAAGCTCGAATCAGACCTGAAAAGAGAGGTGAAAAAGTTACAACGATTGAGAGAACAGATCAAATCGTGGCAGAGTTCGCCGGATATAAAAGATAAGGATTCGCTATTGGAGTATAGACGATATGTGGAGACAGCAATGGAGAAGTACAAAGCCGTAGAGAAGGCTTCTAAGGAGAAAGCATACTCAAACATAAGTCTCAAAAAGTCTGACACGCTGGATCCCAAGGAAAGGCAGAGAGCTGAAGTATCTGAGTATCTTTCAGGGCTGATTGACGAGCTCGAAAGGCAATATGACCTTTTACAAGTAGAAGTAGACAAACTGATATTACTGAACAAGAAGAAGAAAACGTTCTCGACGTCTAATGACGAGAAAAAAGAACAACTAAAGGTTCAGCAAGCAAGATATAGGTGGCACCAGCAGCAAATGGAGCTGGCCCTTAGGTTGCTGGCTAATGAGGAATTGGATCCACAAAATGTGAAGGATATACAGGATGATATCAATTACTTTGTTGAGTCAAACCAAGAACCGGAGTTTGTAGAGGATGAAACCATATATGATGGTCTGGATTTACGATCAAATGAGGCTATTGCACACGAGGTTGAGCAATACTTTGCGTCACAAACTGCAGAAGATGCGGAAGATGAGCTAGATGGATCGAGAGATTCTTCGAAACTTTCGAAGAAAGAGCAGAGAAAGCTTGAGAGAGAACTGAAGAAAGCAGCAAAAGTTGCAGCAAAAGTATCTGGTGGTGTTGATACACCAACAACGATGCCCACAACACCGACAAAGGGTTCTGCAAATGCTCCTGTTGCCAATACAAACACGGCGGAGAGTTCGACCTTATCAACATTAAGCAAGGTATCAACAAGGGATAATGGATCGCCAAGTAAATCACCAACACCTCATAACTTTTCAGCCGATTCCACTCATAGCATACCAACTCCAAGCACAGTGCCAAGTACGGCTAAAAGTCCGAATGAGACTAAACCTAGTTTAAATTTGAAGCAACAATCCATTTCGGTTAATATAGCGAAGACTGATAGTTTTGAAGGCCAAGGGCATGCACATTATCAAAGTCAAAATGGTGTCATCACTGCTGGTACTCTGAAACCTGCCACTGTGCCTGCAAGACCCGCTGGTGAATTAAAATGGGCGGTAGCGGCTTCACAGGGTATTGAGAAGGAGAAAAAACAGAATGGGTCTACTACTTCAACACCTTTATTTTCCAATGTCCTGAAGAGCAAAACCACTAGCTCAACTGCAACGCCGAAAATGGAAGCAACAGCCCTGACCTCAACTACATATAATATGAAAGCTAATGGTCCTTCGCAAGGGTTTGGTTCGTCATCCAGGTCAGCTGCAGCTGAGGCAGTGCTAGCAGCTGGTGCTGCTGTTGTACAACAAAACAATAATGCAATTCATGAAATGAATAATAAATCACAGGGATTCCAAAGCTCTAAACCAAATAACCTACAACAGAGGGCTGAAACGTATGAAAAGAATGAAATTCTGGTTGATCCTTTGTCATCGTTGGTCTTTGATAGCTACGAGTCAGATGTTACTGATGATGAGTTGGAGAATGAACCTAAGCAAGAGGTGCTGACTGCAGAAGAGTTCCAGTATAGAAAGGAAATCAAGAAACAGGTAGAAGAATTATTTATTGGCGATTACGGCACTTTGTTGTTACCCAGTGGAATACAAGAATTTATAATGGGGATGGAATTGATGAATTATGACTTGGAAGAATTGGATGGTAAATTGGGAGGATACCGTAGATCACGGGATACTTGTAGAATACCGCGCTTAGAGGATATACCTATTGGCGTCAATCCACCTGCACCGCTGGATGCTTTTCGGTCAACACAACAATGGGACATTGTGCGGTGCTCTCTATATGATGTGATGGGACAGGACTGCTCGATGGATGAAAAATTTGAAAAAATCTTGGAAACTTTCAGGACTTTAGAAATGTTTCCATTGTTTTATAATTATTATTTCGCTGTCACACCTTTAGAGAGACATATTGCATCAATAATACTCAAAGAGAGAGACTGGCAAGTCTCAAAGATGCAAACAATGTGGTTTTTGAGACAAAGCGAAATAAAGTTTTCTAATGAAGCGTTCCAAATAGCAGACTTTAAGATTTTCAAGTTGGATGACTGGACGGTGGTAGATAAGACGAACTTCAAGCTAGATTATACTCTTCTGGATGAACTACCCGCAGCAGTGCGCGAGGGTACAACTCAAGCTGACATAGCCATGCAAGCACCTAATATTAGTCATGGGCAGGAATTACTACAACAATTGAAAGAAGGAAAGCCCCTGGAGGTTGACAATTGAGATTTGTTGTCCCTATCGAGTATTGACTACCGAGGTGAATGCTCAGAGGTAGCCCAAACGTACTTTAACCCTCCCTTTTTTATAATCTTCTAGACAATTCATCACATTACCAGATGTCTTATCACAATTATTTTAAATAAATTAATATTTTTACTCTTCATGATTTATTTACGATTTATGTTTAATAAAATATCAAACTATTCATATACCCTCCCAGATCTATTTTCCTAATTAGACGAACAACTGTTATGCAGCAATTTTCTCACCTGAGATTTGGCTTTCAACAACAAAATTACCGCCATCTGATGGAGTGGAAACTGTATCATTGTTCCTATCAGTGAGGACTTCCGGGTCTTGACCTGAGGCGATATTACATTGATGCATCAATCTCCTTTCCCCGGGAGCAAATTGTCCAGTGACCGAATGCCAGACACCTCTGTTAAAAAATATAGCTAAATCACCAGCCTCCCAATCATGGGCATAGATACGCTCAGGCGCAATTGCGGGTCTCATCATCCTGTGAACTTCCTTTCTGGCTTCCTCTAGTTCAAGAGTAGTACCGTCGGCAAACTCCAGACGGTAAATACAACAGCCATGAACTTGTAAGTGATGCTTCTTGGTTACAGGGTTGGTCCATACTAGAGGCAGTTTCTTGATCTTTGATTCTTCCCATGGAGGTAGCTGGTCAAAAGGCATTTCCTTGCTTTCTGACACCATAGTCAATCCATCGGATGTCGCCTTTGCTGGAGAAATGAATATATAAGGATGTGGCGCATACACCACAGTTGCACCAAGAGCCCGCTTCTGGTCCACCTCGCCTAGAAGTTCAAACGCTTTTGCTCCAGAAGCAAATGCAGTCGCACCTTGAGTAACCTCCAGCACTTGGTTGTCGTCATAGACAATCTTCTGCTTCCTTGAATGGGGTGGGACATGGATGCCGAGCAATGTAGTGCATACTGGCGGAGAGAGGCCATAGAGTGCTGAATCGATGTGCCATCTGTAAAATCTGGTCATATCATTGTCAAATGCTTCCTCCTGGGAAAGTGTATCTTTATGGAAGTCAAAGTGCACAGGGTGTCTTAAATTAAACGCGCCAAGGCCATGGTGGCCGGCCTCCCAGTCTCCCTGACCGAGAACCTGGACTTGAGGTTGATCAGGAATGGCTACACCATCTCTTTTCAATACCGACTTGTCGTGGCGGAATTCTTTCCCGTGGCCATAAGACTTTCCTGTCTGATCACACGTTGGATCAAACCTAGCCGTAAGTTTCCATTGTAAATATGGGGACAAATCCTTCATTTCCGGAATAACCAATACAAGGTGTTCGTGTAACGCATCAGAAAGGGTCTTGAAGTCTTCGTCAGAAAGCTGGCTGGGGTCTGTACAGCCCTCTGGCAAGGTAACCTTTGCGCCAAGAGGCTGGCCCTCCAATGGTGTAATTGTGACTGGCATAATTCAAAAGGTGTATAACAAATAATAAATTTTGGCGTTGATAAACTGTTGTCTCTCTATTGCCAACCTTATGATGTTTAGGTCTATCAGGAACGTTCCATGCCGCCCAAAAAGACTTCCTATTTATACATCTCAAAATCGTTCTGATGACAAGCAGTCCGCCTTTTCCCGAACAACCAGTCTCATCTTGTAGGTATATCTTCTTTCACATCTGGTGGTATTGGTGCTCATGCACTGTCTTGATTCTTGATTGTCGGGGCTTATCGCGCTTCTCTGATAAAGGGTTGCTCATCGGATTGATGGCTTTTCCAGACCGGCATATCCGGTTGGATCACGTGGTCAACGGAAATCCCCAGCTTTTGATATTCGGCAAAATCCTTTCCCGTGCGGCAGACGATGACGTTGACTTGTCCAAAAGTAGGCTTTTGTAATCTTATTGAGATAAAGATGTATAAAAATGCAGTGTAGAATGCAATGTAGAATGAAGTAAACAAAATGCATAGAATGCTACGGTCGTTGTCATTGATGCGGTGTGCTCGAGAAGTGGGCAAGAAGCCTGTCCCTACACTCCGGAAGAACCGAACTTGGCTGCCCACTCTTCGTACTTTACCAAGCCTTCCTTCGATACGGAAGGTTTGATGTAATTCAGACTGTTCTTAAAATCGTCCAGACCAATCGATCTTATTTGGTCTCTGGGTGTGGAAAGCAGTTTTTCCCCAAGCTCTCTCAGTGGGCCCATTGCAGCGTCTTTCGCCAAGGACGTGATATCGCTGCCACTGTAGCCATCCGTCAGCTCTAAAAGGCTCATAAAATCGTTTTCATCTAAAGTGTTCTTCTGGTGCGCCAGCAGCTTACGGAGTTGCACGCTCCTAGTCTCGCCCTCGGGAAGAGGTATGTATTGTCTTCTTACAAATCTTCTGCGCGCAGCCTCATCGATGGACCATGGCAGATTTGTAGCTGCCAGCACAAGCACCCGCTCGTCATCGTCTTCCCCGTCCTTCGCGTTGCCAGCAGCCGCGGACGATAGTGACGACCATTGGATCAAAAATTCATTTTTGATCCGCCTAGTGGATTCGTTCTCCCCATCTGAGTTCCTGCTTCCCATGATAGAATCGATCTCGTCAACAAATATGATAGAGGGTGAGAGCTTTTTGGCAACCGCGAAGAGGGCACGAACTAGTTTTTCGCTCTCACCTAGATATTTGGACGTCAGACTGGATGCACTAATCGAGAAAAACGTCGATTTTGACTCGGTTGCAACCGCTCTGGCAAGCATTGTTTTACCGGTACCGGGTGGCCCAAACAACAGCATCCCACGAACCGGTTCCCGCAAACCACGAAAGAGATCTGGCCTTAAAAAGGGGTAGACAACTGCCTCCTTCAAGGAGTTCTTTGCACTTTCCAAGCCCGCAATGTCTTCCCAGTGCACTTCATCCCCTCGAACCACAATTTCGGAGAAAATTTGCTTTGCGGCAGTTTTGTCCACTCCTTGTAAAGAATCTATAATTTCCTCTTCTAAAGCAGCCTTTAATGTTGCAGATGCTTCTTCTGGGATGTCTTGATCTCCAAGGTCTTCTTCAAGAGTTTTTATAGTTTCATTAACTTTACTAGTTGATGATGATGATGGGTTTTTTGCCGGCGGTTTTTTTACCGTCCTTAATTTACCTGTACTGCTACTTTGTTTTGTTGCAGGTTTAGAGGCAAGTTTCTTCGAATTTGCATCTTTAGATAGTTTGTTGCTAGTGGGTGGTTTTTTTGGTGCCACCTTGGGTTTAGTGGAAGTCGCTGTAGTTCCTAATTTTCTTGAAGATGACGATACATTACTGGGGTTAGACTTGCGAACCTGCGGTTTTGCCTTACCAGTATTCCTTGTACCAAGAGATCCACTACTTTGGGGTAAAGTTGTTTTGGTTCCATATACTCTCTGTGCTGCAGAGGACGCCGTGGATGACAAACTATTTGAATGCTTATGCTGCAATCCAATCGAAGAACTGGAAGGAGAAGATGGATTTGAAGACTTCTTTTCCTGATTGTTTGGCTTTAACTTTGGTACCAGCGCTGGAGCAGATTTATTCAACTTCACATTTGGCAATGGCTTTGTACCATCTTTCTGAGAAGAAATCTTCCTCAATTTCCTGTCTTCAATTTTCTCATTGGCTATGCCTTGCTCTTGTTTAGGGTTTGTTGCTAACGGTAAGTCTAAAAGTCTATCAAGATCCTTATAGTGATTATAACCAATGTTTTGCAACTGATCATTTCCCGGTTTTGCCTTAGGTACAAGGGGTGGTGAACTTAAAGATAGATTTGCAATCGAACCCCGTATATTTTGAACATGCTCTAATTTTCTTAGGGTCTCTAGTCTAACTTTTTCTTGCTCATCCTCTTCGTTAATGCCTACAAAATTACTGTAGTAGTCGTCCACATCAAAGTCTGTGTGATCCTCGGAATTAGTAGAAGAATTATGTTGGACTGAATCTCGTTCCTCAACCGTATCACTGTCATCTTCTTCGTCTTCTGATGTCCTAGAACTAACTCTGCTGTGTTCTGATTCCTCGGTCAAATCTATGACAATCTTATTGTCGTCAAACTTATCGTAATCATCAAAATCTTTAAACTCGTCAAATAAACCTACATTCGGTGGGTCTGGAGGTTTGTGCATAGGTTTTGGCACCAAGGGCTTTGATGGGGTAAAATAAACTTTGTTGTAGCTATTAGATCTAGAACTTGCTGCGCTGCTGCTATTGGAGCTTGAGTTAGCCTGTCTTTGCTGCTGTAGTTTAGGATCCCTGAGTGATGTAGCTAGTTTTCTTGTTGCTCCTTGTAAGCCGTGCATCGTATGCGGAGGAGGTTTTCTTGTGAAAGAGGTAGTATTGTTGCGTTGCTGTGGAGCTGAAGACGGTACATGCGTACCATTGCCAACGCTTCCATATCTGTGTTGGCCCAAATGCAACTTCTGTACCCTTTCAAGATGTATTAAACTTTTTTGATATATTTCTCGTACGCCGTTTTGCAAACTAACCTCGTCCCTACTATATGTTTGTATATTGGGATATTCGTGCTCTATGAGATTTAGCTGATACATAGTTTTTGTGCTTAGCGCCTTCCATCCCTGTAGCGCATTTTTATAGTCACCCTGCTCTTCTAGTTTCAGGTAGTAGATGCTCTCATTTGCGATCTGGCTGTACAGATCTGTCAGGTCTGTTAACGGTTGTTGCGGTCTCTTGCGAAGCCTTGTTAGCTTTGAAAGTAGATGATAACTTCCAACCGACTCCATAGGAACAATATTAGCACTCGCCAATGGTCGGATTTTTAACTAAGAGTGCACCTTAGTCTTAGCCACTAAAAATTAATGTGCCTTGAATCTTACCGATGTTTCCTCAATCGTGATTCTTTCTTTGATTTCACGGATCAGTCTGTTATATTAGGCGTACTATTTTTTTCACGTGTTGCTTTTCTTGTGAAATCCACAGGCTCAGTTTAGCGATCGATGTAAATCGTTTCAGATTTGTATTTAGTACCTGGAGCAGTATTTGGAGTTTGTCTACAAACTCCTCAATTTGGTTTCTTAATCAAGTATCGAATGTTTGAATTTTTATTTGTATTCCGCAGATGCTGTTATATAATGCGTACATATGTTGCTGTTTCAAGGAAAAAGCCAGCAGGACCGTATTTTAATGTTGCGTAAGGTTTTTAAGCCAATATGTACCCAGACCACAGAAATCCTGAAAGGAGTGCCGTTACTTTCGCAAACCACCATACGTGTTGGATGGTGAAGGGGCAGAGGCTGAAAGACCATTCCCAAGTCATAGACCTCTTATTAAAATGGCCTGTTACCAATCCTGTGTTTCCATAGTACTGACCCATCATGGATTTGACCGTGATTTCCTTGACGTGTGCACTTGCACTCTTATCTGGGGTTCTTGTGGCGTTCCATGTGCCATCCTTGCTGTACTTGTTATAGATAGTTTCACAGCCCTCATGATCATGACCGGTTAAAATGATGCCGGGCTTTTCATTGTCGAAAATCATGTTTAGAACTCTCCTCGAAGTTTCCTCACTCAGATGATTCTGTGAACGAAGCATATTGGCTTTATATGGCTCGCGTTCGTATGTTTCTGGGTAATAGTGGAATTCTGGTCCATCTGAGCATAGGCCGTCAACTTTATAGAATGGTACGTGAGTCAGAAGCACGGTGCTACCTTTGAACTTGCGCTCGAAAAGTTGGTACAAAAATTCCCAGTTCGCGTCTACAAATTCTGGTTGCAACGCTGGACCCTCTAGAAGCATCGAGTTCAACACCACAATTCTCCATGGATGATCTGTATGGGCATCATACTCAATCCAGTAATTGTCCTTACCAAAAAGCTCGAGATATCTTGTCATATGTTGATAAGTTACATCTCCAGAGTATCCAATGTCATGGTTTCCTGTGACATTTATGAACAGGTAATCTTCATTTTCTGGATTCCAGGAGTAAACATCAGAGTATCCGAATGAAAAAGACCATGGTTTTTCCTGTTCCATTTTTTCACCTAACTCTTTGCCCCATTGGTCCCAGTCTGCCTTATACTGGCCGTTCTCGTCATGGTTAGCGTCTCTGATACCTTCAATCCAATCAGTTTTTCTATTGAAAAGACGAGTCATGAATCTCGAAGTCCTGTTGTAAAATTCTGAGTCGCCGATCCACTGGGAGGAAAATAAATCTCCCATAACGGCAATATGGGAGGGATGCAATCTTTTGGACATCATGTTGTAAATATGTCCCAAATAGTAATCATTTCCGAATGTATCTAGTCTGGTAATATATGGTGTCGATGGCCAAATACCTTTTATTTGTGGATCACCAAATGCCATCAAATGTATGTCGGCAGGACCTGTCTCTGGAATGTCTGCAGTTGCGTTGTTCTTTTTGAAGATTTGCTCTTTGACATCTTCGGCATATCTTTTCACGTATAAAACAGCTTTCTCGAACGTGGAAAGAGTTGATAAGTCTTCAAATCTTTCACTATTGGTGGAGCATTTCCAGGAACAGCGTTGAGGGTGGATGGATGGAAAGGTGAATATATAAATGTTGGAGACCACGGCCAGGAACGTCGCCAAAATTGCAACTTTTTTTATCAGTTGTTTAACCATATCCTTCCACTTTTTGGTCAAAATCAATTTTGACCTTCTGTCTTCCAGACCTATTAGCTGACGGTTTTGGTGTCACTTACTGTCTTCATCTTACATATGAATGATTTTCAAACGGATATATATAAATTACAATGATACATTTGCTAAAGGGATATGCAGGCTCTCAGAAAAAAATAGGTGATAACAAATAGATCAGGAAATTAGTATTATTTAATATTAGTTAGATTATTTTTGAAATACTTAAATAAACAACATGGATAGTCAACATGAAGTTTAACTGCAAATTGATTGATCCGACCGATTATGATGGATCATATGCCTCTCAGATAATAGAAAATCCACAAGGTCGAATAATTTGCAGTTAACTTCAGAAAAGATATGAATATAATTATAAGTAGTCCATCAATGACGCAAGATTGAAAACATGGGTGGAAAGCAGTCAAAAAAGAGAATAGCACAACAGTCCTATCCTGCGTCAACAATTCTAAGTTCTTCAAAAAATTCAAATGAAAAGAAGGATGGATGAGTGCATTGTCCACCTAATTATTTTTACACTTAGAGTCAAATCTCAATGCCTGCGTCTGTTTCTTTTCTGCTGTTGTTCACCCAAGATCAATTCTTCAAAGACTCTAGCTTCTTCAGCTTCTTCAGGTGATCTTCTCGCACTTCCAAACTTCTCTGCAAAGTATAACATTGCCTTTGCTTTTTCTAAACGTACCCTTGAAGGAACGTTTCTGTCATTGAGTAATTTGTTGCAGACATCCTTCAACTTTCTTTCCAACTCGAACTTCGACATTGCCCACATAACGCCTAACGCTTTCCCTGCCATCATAGACTCAAATTTGGCCCGCTCATACTGGTCGAGCTGCTCCTGGTCAACTTCGCTCATCTGCTCCATGGCTTTCTGGGCCTCTAACCCTGTAGAAAGCAGTTCGTAAGTTGACTTCACATTCCTTGCATTGTCGCGGAAACCGGTAAAGAATCTGGATACACCAAGCGTCTTTTTGGACATTATGAAATTGTTAGCCTTTATTCTGTAAACCTTGGCGATGATGTACAACAGTTCCATGCCAAAACTTTCAAGTTTCAAATTTTCGATTTCTTGGTCCAGTTTTCTGGTGAATTCATCTAGACGATGATTCTTGGCAGCACTGAGATAGTTCTCTAATTTTTCATTGAGTTTCACAGATAACTCGTCTACCTGCCTAATCATGTCTGCGCGTCTCTTTTTCTCCATCTCCATCAACTTGTCCCTCTGTTCCTTGGTCAATTTTTTACCATCTGGGGCGGCTCCACTCTTATCATCGTGCTTAACAACATTGTCTTTGCCATTGGCGCCGGCTCCGTTTGCAGTAGCGCCGGTCCCATCTGCAGCTGCCCCCTCTTTCTCCATGGCTTCAGTGGCCTCTCCCAACTCCTTGAAGAGAGAAAACTCACCGATCCAATCCTTGAAACCATCACCACCAAATATAGCTGTGAAATATTCACTAGCATCTGCGAAACCTTGTTTTGGAATAGCAGTTTCCTTACCAAACTGGTCGTACTTTGAACGCAAATCTGGGTCACTCAAAACCTGGTACGCTTCACCAACAGCTTGAAACTTTGATTGAGCTTCAGGATCATCGGGATGCTTGTCCGGATGTGTTAGCATTGCCTTCTTACGATAGGCCTTTTTTATTTCGGTGGGTGTAGCATTGGGGCTGATGCCCAGAATGTCGTAATACTCTGTTTCCTTCACCATGGTTGATATTAAATTATTATTGAGTTAAAAAAAATAATCAAATTTCTAGAAAAAGTGTTTCCAAAGGCTTGGACCTTTGACTTCTCAAAGCTTTGTCTTCTTCCGTGTGGGCCATCGAATAGTTCTGTCCTTATAAAGGCTGAAAAACCCATTTAATTACATAAAAGAGAGGTAAAAAGGGAGTACATTAATTTTTAATCACGTGATATGGGACAGCGGTATTCAAGGTGTCAACTATGGACCCACTTGGAATAGCTTCTATAGACCGCTGTCCTTAGTCTCTTTGCTATGATACAGGATAGTGTTGGACAAATCTATTCCGTCCATTTAAAATCTTCAATTTTGTCTATGTCTATGTGGTTATGGAAAGCCTATGTTGGCTTAATTTCCAGCAGTTCGGCTGCCGGGGCTTAGAATCACATGCAAAGAACTGCTCTATTCTGCAGAGTCCACCTAACGGCGTTAAAACATGAGACTCGTTGAGGAGTACATGTTGCAAATGGTTGCTATTAGTCATTAGCGAGATGTTGCAGTGTTGGTGTTCATGAAATGGAAATCCAAGTCAGAAAAACTCCGATATACGGATAACGTTTCTGCTGCGCCGCAAAGGGCTGAGGCCAAGAGCTGGAACCTACCGTAAATCGGTGCATGGAATATTCGGCAGTAATTGTATTTTTCTATATCATCTATTGTTGTTACTGCTAACATTACAAAGCCACCTCAGGTGGTGTACCCTTTCCCGCTAAACTATGGGTAATCGTTAATTATAGTGACCGGCTTCATGATCTATAGCATCGGTTCTTTCGAAAACAGCCTATCTTATGTAAAGTTCAATTTCATAAAGTTTTGGATGCATTCCAGAACGTATCCAGACTGGAAGCTGCAAACTTGTAGGCGAATATAGAGCCTTTTGTGGAAGTCTTGTGGAGATACGACCCCCATTGCAGGAGGACAGTAGCCAAGTCTCTATTTCTCGCAATCAGGTTCCATAGAAGCGGTAAATCTGAAGAGAAAAACTGCTCGTAGCCCCGCAAGTACACAAACACGGCTAAAACAAAGAGTGTGAAATAAAATACTCTTTTAAGTATTGTGAATAGATTTCTCAGTATCTTGTAGATCAAATTCATAGCTATCAATGCGGAAATTACGAGGAAAATTGTTGGATGGTCCTTGCTGAACTGTCTGATAAACGGAATTATCACCTGGATCACCCTGATCACTTGAGTCAACAGCTGCGTGCTGTAGTAGACCAAAATTTGTTCTGGTGCTTCTGGAGTTGCCATTATTAGAATGTGTTCAGAATATTAAAGCTGTGAAGTTGAAAGGCGAAAATGAATAGTCTTTAAATCCTATTCAGTAACAACGTAGTTTCCCTTCTTTACCTCTACTTTTAATGGCATCGCCACTATCATGCATCATTATATATTTTCCCTCCCGATTATTTTGTCCACATGCAGAAAAAAATATTTACGTTTTGTTGATGTTTAACTAAAGTAGAACAAACCCTATTGAAGACAATAAACGTGTATTTGCCAGTATTATTTTTTATTCACAAAAAGAGTAGTAAATTACTGAGACAACCATGTGCTTATTTTATCGTCTTAATAAAATGCCAATGAATCTTCAGTAGACGCTGCACGGGTTTTGTACCTGTCGGCAACTACGCGGCTGAAGGACTCGAATTCTCGTCCATGGCTGATCAACGGTGATCGATCGCTATGCATTATATCTACATATTAGTATATATACAGTCAGTTTGAGCCAACATCCGATTCCTATTAACGTGTCATACATCGCATTGAAGTGTAAGACTTTTGGCAACTTCAGTCGTTTCGATTGCGTTTTTGAACTCTTCAAAACTGAGTTTCCCATCGCCATCACTATCATTCTCCATTATGGTTCTATCTACGATCTGCTGTAACTGTTCGTCTTCAAGATTGTTTCCTACCATGATCTTCAACACTATGAATAGTTCACCGTTGGATATGTAGCCGTCCTTGTCAATGTCATAGATTTTGAATGCAAACTTGAGCTTTTCGTCTTTACTCCCCCTACCACTAAAGATTGAAAGTCCTGTAATGAACTCCTGGAAATCGACCCCACCGCTATTGTCTGCGTCAAACACTTCCATTATACGGCCTGCTAGAGGGTTCGAGGAAACACCCGGTATGGTCATGAATTCATCTTTGTCAATCGAACCCGAGCTGTCTCTATCTAGTTTCATGAAACGTTTCCTTAATCGCTCAATCTCATCTCTCTCAACTGTTCGCAGCACAATGTTAGTATCTCAGTCAAGTCTCTTTGTTGCACCTTTCTAAACATACAGTTTGTATCCTCCAACAGGTTATCTATGACCTTTGAAGATGCTGCACCCATCTTTGATATATTTGATATACCCTTTCCTTTAAATGGAAACTTAGTTCTCAGTTTCTTTGTCCCAGCTTTCTGATAATCTTCTGGGTTCAGATGGTCTTCTCAATTAAGGATGATTATTAGGAGGATTGACTTAACACAAGTCACGTGTATATTAACACCAGCAAACATAAATAAAATTAAACATTATATAGTAATGCAACATAAATAATTAGTTCCCGTGCGGTAGAGAACTATTCCCGGTGTGCTAAGCACCACATGCTCTTAATTGTTTGCATTCGTCCTGTCAAAGGCATATCCTCTTGCAACGCCATTGATTCCCTCCTGAACAGTAGAACCATCTTCTTCGTACTCCTCGTCGTCTATGAAATCAGAACCAAGGCCGTTCCATGCCCGATTCTGTAGATGTGTTATTGATGTAGATACTGTGCCCTTTATTACAGCCCCTGAACGTACAGTTTTTATCAAATGTTTCCCATCATCTACATCGGCGGGACCTTCTATTTCAAGGTGTTTTAAAGCTCTCAATGGTCTCGAGGTGCTTACATACTTTCCTGTGACAGCATCAAATTCCGGCTCATCGTCATACTTATTATCCGAGCTTGTCAAGTTTTCATCGTCAAAGCCTTCCTTTATTTCATTTAAAATGGTTTCGAAATCGACAATCCATTTGCCAGTCCAAGTGACTTCCTCATTTAGGGCCATAGTTAGCTCATACGGTGTTACAATAGGTTTATAAAATTCATTAACCTGGTCGACTATGATACCACCTTGGCCACATCCAAGCACACACCAAACATTTACAGCTTCAAAGTTGGCTAATTTAGCAACGTTGGGTTTTCCGACAACGAAAAGATAATGCTTTTTCCCCTTTTCTCTTATTAATTTGATCAGAGCATTGACAGTCTCCTTAGTATTCTTCAAGGAGAGGGTATTGACCAATATTCCAATGCAGCCTGCCGTCCTTGCCGTGTGCATGTACTTGTATCTCTTCATTAAAGAAGGGAAAGGTCCGTTTGACACAGATTCGGTACGAGGATCATACAAATGTACATTGCTAAAAGTCGTTACCAAATAAAGTAATCTAGGGTCTTCTGGAATAGTTATATGGAATAGTTGGTAGTCATCCCTCAGCGTCTCCTCATTGATTGTTGTGTCATGTGCACTGCCATAGATGGATCTATTCCCTACGTTGACAATGAATTGCTCATCTAAATTTCTATCTTTATGACTACCTACAATAATGGTCCTATCTCCACACAATTTTTCATCCATTTCTGAGTATAAAAGGTTGGGGTACTTTCCCTTTAAAGCTTCGTATAAGTTTCTCAAATGGAAGGTATAAGGGGCACTTGCCATCAAACAAATTTTAGCATCATCAGAGGTATATGTATGTTTAAACTGATTTATGAGCTTATCAATGTCCACGAAAGGTCTTCCAAACGAATATATTACCGGTAATTTCTGGATTGCATTCATACAAGCATCACCAAAATGAATAACCGCGTCAGCATTGACATGCTCAGAGGCAACTTCGTCTACACAACATGAACTATAAGCAGTATCAGCTAAAACCCAGAATTGACGTATCTTGCTGTTGTTCTGGCCCTCATTTTCTATAGGGAACCCCAACCTGCTCTGTAACAATTGGGTAACTATTTTAGAATCGGCTACCAATGAATCAGGAAATTGCAATGTAATTTTCAAAAGTTCCGGATGATCATTTAGATATTCAACAATGTCATCAACCATATAATATCTACCGATAGACTCATCGTTGGTATAATTTGGACCTAAATAGAAAGATCTCTCTTCCTGTATAGCGCTGTATTTGCTAAATTCGAATCCAGTTTCTTCCTGAACCGTGGATAAAGCAACTGGTACAGAGCCCTCCTCAAGTTCCTCAGCCATGCTATATCACAACAGAATAGCTGTAATCTCTTTTAATCCTTGCTAAAAGCGCTCAGATTTTTGTCACTATGAGATTCTAGACATTTGTGCGATGAGCATTAAATTTTTCATACTCATTTAGTTGATACTAAGTATAAAAAAACAGAATTTTGATAGAACTGATGAGACGGAGTTCTAGCCCAGAAGGCGCAGAGCGAATAGCTATACGAAATCCATCTCTGGAACACGTCTCTCATAATCTGATAGATAATTTGCTAATGGTTGATGAAATTAATTTGGGTCCCGCATGTGACATGCATGTACATGTACGCGAAGGTCCTATGTGCGAATTAGTCACTCCATGTATCAGGGAAGGCGGTATTTCAGTTGCATATATTATGCCCAACCTCCAACCACCTATTACTACCTTGGATAGAGTAATAGAATATAAGAACAAACTGCAAACAATAGCGCCAAAGACGACATTTTTGATGAGTTTCTATTTGTCCACAGAACTGACCCCGGAATTGATCCACGAGGCAGCACAACTGGGTGCTATTAAAGGTGTAAAATGTTATCCCGCTGGTGTGACAACGAACTCTGCATCTGGGGTGGATCCAAACGACTTCACAAAATTTTACCCCATTTTCAAAGCCATGGAGGAGGAGAATCTAGTTTTAAATTTGCACGGTGAAAAACCGTCGGTATCGAGTGATGGCGAAGATATTCACGTTTTGAATGCAGAAGAAATGTTTTTGCCGGCTTTAAGAAAGCTGCATGCAGACTTTCCAAATCTTAAAATTATCTTGGAGCACTGCACAACGGAGGTCGCGATAAACACAATTAACGAAATTAATAAGGACATCACAGATGCCAAAGATGTCAAGGTCGCAGCAACAATAACTGCACACCATTTGTATCTCACGATTGATGACTGGGCAGGAAATCCAATAAATTTCTGCAAACCAGTGGCGAAATTGCCAAGAGATAAAAGAGCCCTTGTGAGTGCTGCCATTTCTGGCAAACCATATTTCTTCTTTGGGTCTGATTCTGCACCTCATCCACTCGGCAGCAAGTCCAAACACATCGGTGTCTGTGCTGGTGTATTCTCACAATCACTTGCCGTTCCTTATGTCGCAGAAGTTTTTGATGAACAGAAGGCATTAGAGAAGTTGAAAGGATTCATTTCGGAGTTCGGAAAGAGCTACTACGGAATTACAAATAATGATCTGAAGTCTCACGACGAGACTGTTATCTATCGTAACGAAATAACTGTTCCAGAGGCCATTACCAACGACAATGGTATTGTAGTAGCACCATTTAAGGCTGGTGATAAATTAAACTGGTCAGTTAGATGGGTTTCCTGTGATTGAGATTGAACTCTTCGGTTAATTTCACATCTGGGATTGTTTTGTATATATTTATCTTCAGAAACGCAGTATCGTTAGACTATTTATTACTAATGCACACTTACACCTAACCCTATAAAACCACAAGCATAAGCTAACTTCATGCATCTTTCATCTCAGCATCTTGCTCTAGTTTTTCTAGTTGTTCCTCGACTTCTTCTGATTTTGGTGCTTTTAAAATATCAGTTATCTGGTCCAACAATCGCTGATCTCTTTCGCTTAATTCATTAAGGGCGAATTTTGAAGGATTCTTTTCTTGGAGCCAGAAGAAATAACGTTCATTAGACGAAAACACTAGTGCAAAGACCCTACCACTTTTACTAGACTTCACAGATAGCCACGCTGTTTCTCCCGGAATAAGTATAAGTGAAATTGGATCCAGCTTTTTACCAATTGGTTTCTCAATAGGACGCCATTCGAAGTCGTGGAAACCTAATTCTTCTTCTTCTTGGTTTGGTTTGATTTCAATTTCACCTTGGCATGCAATTGGAGTGCATAGTTTTGTCTCCTCGTTATATTCACAAATTCCTGCCCTAAACTTAAGAATTTTGGTAGACATCTTAGAATTGAAAGGAATGTTCTATATTACTTATTAGCGTTTCTTGAATTTGAAGCTTTTGCCACTCTAAATCCCAAAATGCTTCTATTAAGAACATACCTTTTTCATACTAATTTATCAGCCACGTGATCACCAAGAATCTAGATGATTGAAGTTGAATGGCATTTGCATTTAAAAAAGGTGGCACCAAGAAGGATGTACTCTTCATACCAGAAACTCAACCGGCATATTGTGTTTCCCTCTTCGAAAGAGCCATTGAAATTTTACCTCATATAATTAATTATAGTCATGGACAATTTTCCACCAAAAAAGGCCCATGATTTAGTAGAAAAGATTTCAGAAATTCTGAAAAGACGCAAGGAGACGATAGCGGTCAGCGAGGCGGCGTGCGGAGGATTATTATCGAGCTATTTGGTGTCCATTCCTGGTGCTTCAGAATGGTTTCATGGGGGTACACTAGTTTATAGTCTGAAATCAAGACTCAAATTGAGTGGTTGGAACGACAAAGACATTGACAATTACACAGGTCCAAGCACTAATGTCGCCTTAAGATTGGCCAGAAATCTTAGACTAGAATTGGGTGCCACATACACTCTTAGCGAAACCGGTTATGCTTCTGAATCGAGGACTACTCAAACCGTAGGTGTTGTCTACCTTGCCATTTCTGGCCCTGAAAGAGACATTTCCAAGAAATACGAAACGGGGAAGACAAATAGATGCCAAAATATGCAAGAGTTTGCGATCGGAGGTCTGGAATATTTACTGGAAGAACTAAAGTACTATGACTCTCTGGATATCGAGCCGAAGGAAAAGAAGCAAAAATCCTAGATATCATGCCAACAAAAAGGTAAGCGCATGACATCCCCCCAGATGACAAGTATCGAACATTGCAAAAATCAGCGATACCCAAAGTTTATGTTCTGGCGTGGGTTCATGCCCTCAGGATTGATTTTCTCCTATTTTTAACTCCCAATTGTGTTTCTAACTTCGGGTCAATCGTGGGGTATTAGGCTGTTTATACACAACAATGTGGAGACGTCCTGAAAACGCACCTAAAAGCGCCGGCAGAATCTGCTGTTTACAATGAATAGACAGGAAAAAATGACGTGAACTTTCCATGCACAGAAACAACAAAACGTAATGTCTCAATATACCTCAACTGCAACGCGTTTAAAGCATATGCAAACATTGTGCTGCATGCTTATTATTCAAAACCAAATCCCCCCGCCCAATAAAGTAGGCAGCGGCGTCGTGTAACATCGATGCATGCAGTTATGGGGCGATCTGCACTCATGCGTCAAATTTGTGGAGCTATCAGCGACAAGAAATGGCGTACAGGAAAAACTATCCACGGAGCGGATGCGAAATTTTCCATGCGTACGAGCTCTAGCAGTTTTTCCGGATTGATACGATAGGAAAACCAGACAAAAGGCGTCAGGGAGAGACACTCCTCCAGAAGAGTGCCTGGCCCCGCATTTGAGTATTTCCGGCTAAATCGATAGGGGCGGTAGCTATGTCCCAAGCTTGACAGGGAGAATGGAACTAGGCGGAAAATAAATCAATCTGAGAACTTGTACCGCCTGCGCCCAGGAAATTTGTACCGCTTGCGCCCTTGGAACCGTGTTTAGAGCGGAACCCCTGCGCCCCCACAACCTGATTGTGCTCAGCAGCCAAGAAAGGAGCGGCAGCTTCACTGTACTCTTGTGGGGACCACACAAATCATGCCATTTTCTTCCGGTTTTATTCAACAAAAGGTCGGCATAAACTCTAGCTCTTTGCATGCCGGGTCCAGCTACCAGCCTTTTCCACAGCTGTTCTCGCGCCACCGGAAAAACAAATTTTCCGTAAGCGGCGAAAACCCTGCTTGGGAAAAACTTGTATATTTCTCTCATGAATTGCACACCGGGCACTGTTGTTCCGTGAACTTCTACGGCACCACGCATGCTCTTCCTTTCTTCTTTGTAGCGGAAAAACACACGAGCACCACCTAACGAGAAACGCGGAACTTCACTGTCGTCGTCCCACACAATCTAGGCAGAATGGCATCTGTCAGCACACATTTTCCTGGACGGCTCCCATTGATTGGAACCTGGGTACTGCTTTTGCCCTAAATTCCTCCGTATGACGCTTAGTTTCAACTGCTGAGAGGGCGGCTTCTCGGGGCAGGGCCGAAAGCGTAGCTACGAGACAATCGCGCACTCCAGTTTGCTTGGTCGTAAAACACGCAGGAATATTCCCCTCCGTCCAACGCATACTGAGACAAGTCGGGGGGACATTCTTACTCCTTACGATTCTGTTACTATTTGTCCTCCGCATATGCGGCCAGTAAGCTATACACCTCCTAAATGGCGCCCATGCGCTGTTAATGCTCGTTCATGTATGCAGGGTAACTACCGTATTTTCGTGGGGGAGAAGATAGGGAACAAATGTTCGTCTTACCAATTCTTATGTAGAGGATATATCAACTCGAAGTATATAAGTCGTGACAAATTTCACGACGTCGTTTGGTAAAAAACACATTGACCCCATAACTTTTTTTTTACCTTTGACTCCAGCAAGAGCAACCGCCTTTACAAAAGAGTGTATAACGAATTAAGACATTCATCTTACTTCGTGCAATTGCCCAGCAAATATTCCAGTTTAGATAGACTATTAATAGACAGAAATGGTTCACCTAGGTCCAAAGAAACCACCAACGAGAAAGGGCTCCATGGCGGACGTGCCAAAACAATTGATGGATCAATTGCACGCTCTAGAGGCAATCTTCACAGTCTCCCCAGAAAAGCTGAGATTGGTCACCAAGCACTTCATCGACGAATTGAACAAGGGTTTGTCTAAGAAGGGTGGCAACATTCCTATGATTCCAGGTTGGGTCATGGACTACCCAACCGGTAAGGAGAAGGGTGACTACTTGGCCATTGACTTGGGTGGAACCAACTTGAGAGTTGTTTTGATCTCTCTAGCCGGTGACGGTACCTTCGACTCTACTCAATCTAAGTACAAGCTGCCAAAGAGTATGAGAACCACCCAAAACCACGAAGAACTATGGAGTTTTATTGCTGATTCTCTAAAGGCCTTCTTGGAGGAGCAATTCCCAGAAGGTGTCAAGGAGAACCTACCATTGGGTTTCACCTTTTCCTACCCTGCTTCCCAGGACAAGATTAACGAGGGTATCCTACAAAGATGGACCAAGGGTTTCGACATCCCAGGTGTCGAAGGCCACGATGTTGTTCCATTTTTGCAAAAGCAATTGGAGGCCAGAAAGTTGCCAATTAACGTTGTCGCTTTGATCAACGATACCACTGGTACTTTGGTTGCTTCCATGTACACTGACACTGAGACCAAGATGGGTGTCATCTTCGGTACTGGTGTCAACGGTGCTTACTACGACAAGATTTCCGGTATTGAGAAGTTGCAAGGTAGATTGGGCTCTGACGTTACCCCAGACACTCCAATGGCCATTAACTGTGAGTACGGTTCCTTTGACAACGAACACGTTGCTTTGCCAAGAACAAAGTACGATGTTTTGGTTGACGAACAATCCCCAAGACCAGGTCAACAAACTTTCGAGAAGATGTCTTCCGGTTACTACTTGGGTGAAATCTTGCGTTTGGTTTTGATTGACTTATACGAGCAAGGATTCATCTTCGGTGACCAAGATGTGACCAAGTTGAAGGAACCTTACATCATGGACACTTCTTACCCATCAAAGGTCGAAGATGACCCATTCGAGAACTTGGAGGACACCGATGAATTGTTCCAAAAGGACTTGGATCTAAAGACCACACTTCCAGAACGTAAGTTGATCAGACGTTTATGTGAATTGATCGGTACCAGATCTGCTAGATTGTCCGTCTGTGGTATTGCTGCCATTTGCCAAAAGATGGGTTACGAGACTGGTCACATTGCTGCCGACGGTTCCGTCTTCAACATGTACCCAGGTTTCAAGGAAAGAGCCTCTGAAGGTCTAAAGGACATTTACGGCTGGAACTGTGCCCCAGCTGAATACCCATTGAAGATCGTTCCAGCTGAGGATGGTTCCGGTGCCGGTGCTGCTGTCATCGCTGCCTTGACTGAGAAGAGATTGGCAGCTGGAAAGTGCGTTGGTATTCAAGGCGCTTAAAAGACTCAACAGTTGTAACGATTTTAACGTGTTTAATGAATTAAAGTTGATTCTATTGCTCTCATATATTAAAGTCTATAGCAATTACAACCTATAATGATTGTTAAGGTGAACCTACATTTTGTTCCCAGCTTATTATTTTTTTCATTTAGAGAAAGATGCTTGCATCATTGCTATACAGCTTCCTCTATGAGGAAGATTCTATATAATTGTTTCGAGATTTATGGCATAGTTAAGCGTGTGCTCAATCAAAGACAGTTGTGGATCCTCCATAGTCTCTTCCGGAACAGTCTCTTCGTCGTCAAACTGAACGACTCCACCAGAGACTCTCCAATCTCTTTGTAGCGCAAAACCCTCAGCTTCTTTTTCACTGTTGAAAAACAGTAGTGCTTTAACATTGGATAGTGGTAGTTTTGAATACGCAAGCTCAGTATTCTTGGCAATCTCTTCCCTTAAAGTCTTTAGCAATGTTTCCGTGAACACACTCAATTCAGGAACTTCCGAGCCGCTTTTTATTAAAGACCACGCCTTTTGGTAAGACCCCTCCATAATCCAGTTTTCCACCCGTACCGGATAAGACAGGAGTTCATCTTCCTCAAAGTTGCTAATGTGCTTTCCTAAAAATTCTAGTTCGGAGTGGAACTTAGTTACATCACCTTGTGACAGTAAAATTAGCAAATAAATGCTCAAAAGTTTTGACTTGCTCTCAGATTCCGACAGTTTTGGGTTCTCCAAAAAGTAGTATATTCTAACTTGGTTGAAGAAGTTTTCAAAAGCTGCAAAATCAAGCAGGTGTACACTCACAAGGGATCCAATCTCCAATATATGCCTTACGTTAACTAAATCATTCAGGTACGTCTCATCAGTACTACTCAGATCTGGAATTAGCAAGTTGTTTTTGATCAATTCAATCTTAATTGGTACTAGTAGTTTCTTGCAGGCCTCATACTCCTTTGTTTCAAATGCAATATTCAAACTTTTCACCAAATCTACTAATGTTGGCATCGCTGAACACTTTGATTTCAACTAAATAATGGGTCTTTGTCTTTTGATTTTTGGGAAACCCTCTTTCAAAGGTGGCAAATCCTTTAATTACTGTGAAGAACCTTAACTACACATCTAATAAATCATCAAATACGGAATCACCACTTCCGCTAATAACCATATATTAATGATATATAGTTAATAATATATACATATAGCCACATTCCTACTCGGCCAATAAACTTTCAACCAATAACTACCATGATCTAATTTACTTTTTAGTTATGATCCTGGTCTTCATAGAATTGAACACCTATCTTCACCTTTTCTGAGCTTCCACGAGACAGCTTTCTTATCTTCTTTTGCAATTGTATGATTCTAGAACGAACAGAGGCACTGGTTTTAAGATCATCTTTACTAATTTGCACTATTACTTCAAATTCACGTTTTACCTTCGACGCTTGAGGATTAGCCCCATTAGCGGCAGCTGCATCCAAGGATATATTCGCGAGTGCTTCATCAATAGAGAGTTCGTTAGCGTTCTTTTTAACTTCTTCTTTCTTCACAATGTTGAAGTTAAAAACGCCGTCTCTAATGTTCCCTCCAGGATGTACACCACAAATGACATACATTATAGTTCCAATATACTTAGTCCACCATATACTTCTCTTCCTTTCCAGCTTATTACCATCACGCAGAACAATTTCCTCAAGTTGTCTCATGTAATTTTCCTCAGTTTCTGGAATATCACCACCCCACCTGCTGCATAGAGCTATTCCAATCAAAGCCCTTATCCGATGAGATAGCCCATGACAGCCGGCTATTATACCAGTTGTTGCCACATGCAGCGCAGCTGTAGGCTGTAATTCTTTTGGATACGACGCATGGACGAAGGCAAGGTTACACAGCGCAGGTGCAATTCTCTTGTATACAATCGAGGGGACCTCCCTTGCAGGAATGCCCGTTTTCAGTAATTGGAGGTATTTGTCTGCCAGTAGTGGAGCATAAGGCCGAGAAGCAATCGTAATCGGGTCCTGTGCTCTTATTTCTCTTGGCAAAAAAGAGTAAAGAGCACCTTCACGTACACCTCCTTCACTGAAATGCACAGTTTTGACTTTAGGCAAAGACTCAAAAGCTGCACTCATCAATAATCCGACCGCCGGCAATTGGGAAGCCCTTCTCTCAGAAACTTTGAAGATTTTATTGGAACCGGGAACTCTGTTTTTCAAAAAAAGATAGTCACACATGGAGGAAAACTCTTCATAAGTGCATGAAAACCCATTAATAATTGTCTGGATCGGGTATTCTTTTGATTGAGATAGCAATAAATGCCCCATACCTCTGAGACCACCACCGCAGGTGAACAGGTCAAATCCACCCTTTTGTTTTGCATCTTCAAGCATGCTTTCGGGAATACCAATTTTCTCAATGGCACCGACATACGCTTTTTTTATCTCTAAAAAGACTGCTCTTTCATCTTCTACTTTTAGTCTCCTAGATAGGGCACCGGCCCCATATGGAAGTGACACTGGCGTTGATGACTGGGTAATTTCTCCGTTCATGCAACTAATCCATGATATTTGTGTGCTTCCTCCTCCAAGGTCCATATAGAGGCCATTCACCATATTGAATGAGGAGATGACACCATATGCCCCAATTCTTCCCTCCTCTTCCCTTGTGAGAAGTTCGACATCCCAGCCTGTAGACTCATATATGGCATCAATAAATTCTTGAGAATTCAATGCATCTCTAGTGGCTTCAGTAGCTACAACTCTAACTCCAGTCTCTGGGACTCCAAAGTCTTCACATATCAGTTTAAATCTCTTCATTGCTGAGCAAATCTCCTTTATGGTATCCTTTGGGATCGGACCCTTCTCAAGGGAATTCGCAGCATATTGTACTTCAAATAGTGATATACCAACTCTGTCCTTGAACACACATGGCATTATCCTTGCATGATGAGCCGCTTTAGATGATATACTAAATCTAATACCGTTCGAACCTATGTCCACAACACCACATAAATTTCTTGAGACCACCTCCGCCTCTGTGTCACTGTCAGATAGAACAGACATTTCTACTTTGCTCAGTCAATATTTTTCAGCTATACCAAGACATCAACACAGGAACTGTGGTATTGAATCCAAAATGTTCAACGCCGAATATATTTGTGCTTTTCACTATGGCCTCTTTCTCTTAGGCATCAAACCTTTACATTTCGGCAGGGAATTTTTTCTCTATGACTAAATAGTAATAGTAATAGTATGCCATATGCCACAGTTGCACACCGCTGAAAATGAACCCTTCCAGCAAGAGAATTACATTGAGGCATTAATCGGCAGTAGTAACTATGAAGTGAATTGTTTCAAACTTGTCGCAGAAGGCTTCTTAAAGTTCCTATTACTATAACGAAAGTGATATATCTATAGGATACTTAACTGAGTTCTAAGAAAATGTATTAGTGACGTAAGAGTATGCTTGTCAACGCTTTACGTTGAAAGAGCCCACAGGTTACGTGGAGATAACCTGTGGCAACAACCAATTTCATAATGCTGGTTGTACCATGCTATTTACGAGTACTGATCGGCGACTAGTTGATGTATCAAATCATTCTTTACTCAGTACAGGGCGCACGATCCGTATCTTATCTTGATATTTGAAGACGTCGTTCTTTCCAATTTCAGTTTATGGTCCAGTACAAGTTTGCTCATACTCTACAAAACATGCAGCAAACGAGTTTGATAGGCTCCCATTACGATTAAGTAAGAAATAACCAGTTTGTAGATACTATATCTGCATTACTATCGAGTGTGAAACCACAGCTAGATCTGGGTATTCTTTTACAAGGACCTTGGTACTACGGCCAGATGAATAAAAATCTGTTCAATTTTCATGTAATTGTATTCACAGCAGATTGGCGACAACTGTCTTTGCAATCCGCCTGTTTGCTAATTGTAGTTAATTAACTTTTAACTTCTCTTTTCTCCAGTTTTTTCAAACCCGAAGATCATTATACAAGTTCAACTATGTATGGTATAATAAACAAGGGCAACAAAGTAAGCAAAGAAGGGAGGCGTAACATACAAACAATCACGGACGAAAATGTCAGTTCAAGACAAAAATGATTATTCGGTGTCTTTAGATGACAATGAAGAAGATCTTCTTGAGTATGAATCGAACAATGAACAAGAAGATGAGATTGAAAGAGAACCCCAGGATGTGTCCGTACGGTTAGATCCAGATTCGGATGCCAGGAAGGTGGCGGAAATGCTGCTGAAAAAACAGCCGCCAATAGTACATGTGAATTATGAAAATGACACGTTTTCGCTATTTGAAATACCTACCAATGACTCCGGAGAAACTGAAGACGAACTCCTGTCCGTGATATGTACTGAAGAAAATGGGGTCCATGCGAGTTGGTCTGATCTCTTCATAGTTATACGCAAATTCCTGGAGAAATATTTTGGTAAAATATCATTTCTCTCCAAAGAGATTACACTTGATATTCCATGCCTAGATCTGTGCCTCTTTGAGGACAATGTCTACAATAATCAAATAACCTTCAATGACATAGACACAATTTTTAAGATTTTGAGAGAGAGATCTTTGCAAAATAAAGAAACTGATGTACCGACATGCCTAGAAATAAGACTATCAACAAGAAAACGATTTGTTTCACGTTATAATGCCTTAGTAGAACTGACCCAAAGTTCTGCTAGCTTGGCCCACATCAAACCGTTTGTAAATGATGAAGGACATCCATTGGTACTAGACGACACTGACAATTTAGGGGAACAAAAAGACGTCATATATATGGATCTAGATGATGAACCTGAACTCACAAATGAGAAAACAACCGAAGACAATGTTGAGAAATCGCAGGACATAGTTGAAATGGAACCTAGCGATATACTTGCTAAGACTGAGGGTGCATAACCAGAAAGCAAAGAGATGGAAATAAATTAGAGCGATTGGTCATAAAACACCAAAACAAAATAAAGATTTTTGCAGGCTTATGAGAAACGGTAATTTCAAAGTTTGCTAACTTTCAAGCAAATGAAAAATAGCTCATATATTGATCATTTTATTTATCTTAAAAATGGATACAGTCACAGTACATATTCTTTTGATGCACACTAGTCTTGAAAGAATGGTGATTACTTCACGGACATGAGGAAGTTATCATGCGAGAAAAGTAAAATTTCTGTAAAACTAAAGATAATCATATTAATAGAAACTACGTTGAGCGACTTGTAGACGCATAAATGAGGTACTTCAAGGCTAGAGGTTCACCTTCCCAATAGCTCCTTGCATGAAACGCTTGTCTTGTTGGACGGCATTAATTATATTGGCCGGGTAAATAATTTATCAACAGATGCTAGTTCCAAATCGAAGGAAAGACACCGTGTGAAAACAACTTGAGTCCAATTTTGTATATAATTATATCAAATATATTCAGACAGAATAAGGGAAATTTAGTGAACAGTACGCATAATTTCTCTAGTTTGCTGTCAATTGGCTCCTGTCGCATACATCAATTTAACCTTAGACTGCATCTGTACATTATCACTCTGGAAGTTTTTACGTCATGGTTGTTTTGGCCGCCTCGATCACCAAACGTAACGGGAAACCATTGCTATCTCGTCAATTCAGAGAGGTAACCAAGGACCGTGTTTTGGAATTGCTCTCCAATTTTCAAGGATTGGTTTCCAACATGTCTTCTGAACATACGTTTGTCGAAGATCAGCATGTCAGGTACGTGTATAAACCATTCGACGATTATTATATTATTTTGATCACAAATCGTCAATCCAACATTATTCAGGATTTGGCAACGCTAAACTTGTTTTCCCAAACTGTCAACTCGTACTTGTCCAGTTTTGACGAAGATGAGATCTTTGAGAACGCGTTTGAGATATTGAGTTCGTTCGATGAAATAGTTGTAATGGGATACAAGGAGAACCTATCAATTACACAGGTGAACACCTATCTATCGATGGAGTCTCATGAAGAAAGAATCCAAGAGATTATTGAACGCAACAAAGAATTTGAGGCTACGGAAGAAAGAAAACGTCGTGCAAAGGAAATTGCCAGAAGAGAACACGAGAGAAAAATGGGAATCCCTTCGACTGACTTTGCTGGAGGGCTTCACAAGTTTGCTGGTAGCAGTGATCCAAATGTCACAAATGCTTACAACAGTTACTATAGCCATGCATCTCCTGCAGCCCAGCATTCTATGCAGAAACAACCCCACCTGGCAGATGACCGCATGGATGAACCAAAAGACATGAACGTTGGTTTACCTAGGGGTGGAAGAGGCTTACAGTTAAACTCAGCTAGAAGAGCATCGCTTTCCTCTAAGAGTAGGATCTCTAGCAATGTATCACGCGTTTCACGCCCAGAACCCGAGGAGGAGGAGATTCCAAACAATGAAGGAATATTAATAACAATTAAAGAGATCGTCAATGCCGAAATAACTAGGGATGGTACTATTTCGTCTTCTGAACTCAAAGGTGTACTGGAGTTACGTGTTAATGATAAGGAATTAGCTCACGCCAAGTTAAATTTACTTGACGATATTGACGTCAAGGACAGAAGCTTTCAGTTCAAAACCCATCCCAACATTGACAAAAATGCATTTTTATCATCTAAGGTAATTTGTTTGAGGGATAACAACAAGGCATTTCCTTTCAACGATCAAAGTCTTGGCGTGCTGAGATGGCGTAAGGTTGGGTCTTCAGATGACAATTCATTGATTCCATTGGAAGTTTCGACATGGGTGTCCTCTTCAAACAAACAAGAGGGTGTTTTTGATGTTACAGTTGAATTTGAGATAAATCCAGACTTCGGTAAACCTCTAGAAGATTTGACGTTTAATATCCCAGTCGTCACAGACAACGTCTCGATTAATGACGAAAACAATGATTGTAATGCAAGCATCGTCGGTATCGACGATGAACAGGGAATTTCTATCAAGGTTGATTCTGTTCAGGAGGGTACCTCCCATGTGTTTGGCCTAACAATTGAAGCTGGATACGAGGATTCGTTGTTCCCAATCAACGTCTCTTTCAAGAGCCAGGAGGCTGCTTCCAAAAGCTTCACTGGGATTGGAATCTCATCAGTTACAAACTCACAAGATGATAGTGCTGAATTAGCACACGAGGTGCTGTCGGTGTTGAAGACAGAGAACTACCTCATCATTTGAGGGTAGTACACCAAATATTAATGTTTAACAACACTTTAAGGTTTGAGAGTAAGGGCCTGTGCTTATATAGATACTTCACGATCAATCTTGTATAATTATCCATAGTAGATGTGAAGTGGAGTCGTGTTAGACTGAACAAACGGCTCTTCTGAAGAATCAATTCCATTATGTATGCGCAATACCTTGTACATGAAGCTTTCTTAATTCATGCTTACCCGGACGTCACAATGTACTTTGCAAAGGTCCCGTGCTTTCGCCACCTTAAGTTGTTACATACAAAAGAAGGTAATGAATACTATTGTACAATTGAAGACATACGCTAATTGAAAACGCAAGGCCTGGTGGGAGTGCAAATATATCCAGAAATACAGATATTACAAGATGAATCACGATCCATTTGCTTGGGGAAGACCCTCGGACGAGACTTACGGCCAGTACAACCAGAAGATTGCCCAGGCATCTCCTTATCCAATGATGAACACACAACAACCAATTGTGACTGGTACGTCTGTGATCTCGATGAAATACAACAACGGTGTTATCATAGCAGCGGATAATTTAGGATCCTATGGGTCGCTGCTGAGATTCACTGACATCGAGAGGTTAATACCCGTTGGCAAGAGCACAGTGGTGGGAGTCTCTGGTGACATCTCAGATATGCAATACATCGAGCATCTACTGGACGACCTCGAGGTGGAAAACAATTACGATAACTCCTATGCAGATGACGAAGAAGCTCTGAGACCCAGTAACGTGTTTGAGTACCTGTCTGCCGTCATGTACAACAGAAGATCCAAAATGAATCCGCTATGGAATGCTATCATTGTCGCAGGTGTCGATAACGGCAAACAGTTCTTAAGATACGTTAATCTACTAGGAGTGACCTACTCTTCTCCTACGTTAGCAACTGGGTTTGGTGCACATTTGGCGATTCCTCTACTCAGAAAAGTTATTGACAGAGAGGACGATGTGGAGACAACAGATCTCGCTAAAGCTGAGAAGACGATACTGGACGCAATGAAGGTATTATACTACAGAGATGCAAGATCGTCGCGCAAGTTTTCACTAGCGATCATCGATAAGGATCAGGGGCTTGTTTTCAAGAAGGACCTGCGGGTGGAAGACATGGCTTGGAAGTTCGCTAAGGACATCAGGGGCTACGGCACACAGCAACTATAAGCATTGCCTACTAGGAATATCGTTAGTGTAGAGATCAAGTAACTTCAATAAAAACATATTATCTAGACAAGCATTATTTGGTGCGGGTAAAGATGCTTCAGGTGCGTCTTATCTTTGTTTGAAAGGTGGCTGCCTTGCAACCACCTTTGGAGTTGCATCCATCTGGTAGGACTTTTGTTGCCAATGCAAATAACTTCGACACTAACGCTTTATACGTCAAGTAGTCAAGTGTTGCATCATGCGGTTCTAAACCCACTGAAGTCTCTATACATTTCTACAGGTTCTTTTTTTCTCTCTTTTCCGCATGCAGAAGCTGCCTTAGTAGTCACAATTTTGAATTAAGGGTGATATTTCGGAGCATAGAGTGAAATTCCTTCCTTATTCACTGCTAAGACAGAAACTCCAGCTCTAATTTGTCTGTAGTGGAGCTTGAAGAATGTTTCTGGAGAGCCAAGATGTGTTCTCAGTGTTTGTTTTTATGGCTGTCACTGATTGTCTAAACCGGGGTTGCGATATGACTGAAAATGTGCTGGATTTTCACGATTCATTAAGGGCTATAAATTATACAGTAGAAGTGCTAAAACTCAGAGTTCACTAGTTCAGTTCAGATATCGTACATTGAAAAGACGATTGGTGCTATCTACTCAAGTATACCAAGTCGAGTACCAACACACGTTCCACAGAAACTGGTCGATCGTAAAAGCGCTAGAAAGAAGGCTGGATAGGTCTAGTGGGAAAACTATCGGCTATAACTATCTCGACAGACATGACAGCATTTCAAGTGACGGTACTTGGAGCTTCAGGTGGGCCGATTGCCGGGAGAACTCAGAGCTTTATGATTCGGCCATCTGGCTACACGGGCCCAGACAGTGTTTGCGTTGACGGGGGTGCAGGTATCGGTGCCCTTACAAGGATGCTCGGCAAGGAGAGTAGCGACAGATGTGCTAATGAAGTGCTCAGTTATTACCAGCGAGATTTCGAGCCGGTTGACGCTTTTGTGGACCCCTCGCTTTCGCTCAGCGCGGGCCTGCCACGAGAAGTCACTGACGTGCTTGATCAACATTGCCAAGGTAGCACGACGATGGAGAAGTCGCTGCTAGTATTCTCTGCTATTAGGGAATACTACATCACACACGCCCATATGGACCACATTGCAGAGATGGTGCAGAATTCTCCGTCGGTGTACGAAACACAACTGTTAAACACGAAGTTCATCACAGGCTTACCGTACGTCATCGATGCGATCCGTACTCATGTTTTCAACGACGTTATATGGCCAAATCTAATCAGGGACGGGACCAAGTTGTGGAATATGCGGATTTTGGCGAATGGTGGCACTGAGATATGTCCGACGTTCCGGAACTGGACTATTACGCCATTTCAGGTGCACCACGGTGTCGGGGCAGGACCGCGCAAAATGCCTGTGTACAGCACCATATTTGTTATCACGGATATCAACACTTCAGACACACTTGTAGTGTGTGGTGACCTCGAGATTGAACCTCCAAGGCCACACAAGGAATCTCTTCTCACACATGCCTGGCGCTATATCACAAAGTATGTACGATTGGAGCACCTCAAGGGGATAATAATCGAGTGTTCAAGCCCGTCCAACACTGGAGAGGAAAAACTGTACGGCCACCTATCCCCAGTTAGGCTAATTGGGGCACTAAAAGAGTTGTGCTCTTTGTACGGGTCCCCGGAGGATGGACTAGGCGCCTTGAATGTCATCGTCACCCATGTGAAGATGGTCTGCCTTCCTAGAGACCCGCGCTTTGTAATTCTTGAAGAACTACGTGCGTTGGCAGAAACTCAACCGGAGGTTTCAAACGTCAAGTTCTCCATTGCGACGGCAGGGTTCACCTATTATTTATAGTTAACAACCCTGGTATGCCAGGTGTAGCCCTCTGCGGACTTCCCATGATTTAATAGCAAAAAGAGCTTATATATGAACACAGAATCACTGATGCCGTGCTTTCGCAATGATATTAAAGGACTACTAACTACATAATTATCATTGCCTCGAAGGTCATGAATATTGAAATACGGTACTACCCCCTTTAGTTCTAGTAAATACCTCCGCCGTTGATCGTATCGGCCTCGACTGTGTCAATAGGTTTAAATCTGAATCTAGCAGGGAGCTGTGAGATGGATGTTACCTCGTTCTTCTCCAGTGGTCTTTCAACGAACTGGTATGCGGAACCAGAAGCACTGCCCGACGCAGTCTTCTTTGCTGAGGTGTATGGAACTACTTGGAACGGTTTCACCTTGCTCAAATACTCTGCAGCAGATACACACTCCTTAGACCCTGGCTGAAGGCCCTCTACAGAGCACGGATGTGCCAGCATTTCCGCTGGGTGTTTGTGAATGGGGTGCTTCCCACCCACAAATTTAATGGCCGGAGTGTATGCCTTTGCTAATTTAGTTACTGTTGGACGCATTTTGTTGGGAGAAGACAATAAGACTTGTGCTGTAGCAGTATGTTTCGAGATTGATTGATGAAGGGTGGTGGGCGCCTCGGGTTTGGATTTCAGCAGTAGCCTTGATACTGACTCGGAGACTTTCTGGAAAAAGGACACTTTGAATATGTTGTTGCTCGGACAGATAATTCTATTCCCCAAAAACAGAAGATGTCCTTTACGTTCTGACTAACAACTAGTCGTAAGGGCGCGTGCGGTACTGTTACAGTTTGTCGCCGGGCGGTCCTTTCTCTAATAGCAGGCCAATAGCTGGCATCTGGTTCCAGGAGTCATTCTGACCTGGTGGTTGGAAGGTGTACGGATGTCTAAATATTGCTCGTGATTGGAATCGGGAAGTATCCTGCATAAGTCATGTGACCAAGAATCGTCCAGCGGAAATCACAATATGCCGCTGGAAAGTGGAGAGCCAACGCCAGAGCCAAAATAACGATTTGCATGCCCAGTAGGGCACCTTCAAAAATTTTTACACCTATTTTGAAATATTGATTGTAATCTCAACGTCAAAAATGCAGCCAAGTTCTGTCTGTGGATGCTGCAATACCAGCCACTGACATCTCTTTAGGAGATGCGGAGATCCGCGATCCAAAGCGCCTAACTGTCAAAATAAATATTATAGCAAAAAATGAAGAAATAAGAAGGCCGGTATGAGTATCGAAGCAAATACGACTTTGACGAGTTCGAAATAACACATTGTTCTTGATCACTATCAACGGCTACATTTTGAATCCCATATACTTGTCCTCTACGTTTCCCACAGTACATGTGCGTGCCTGAGATGTTTTCTACAATTTATAACCGCTGATAGTGGGGGATACCTAACTAACTAATACAGACGAGTTGCAACCACAATAGTAGACTGCTAAGCATCTTCAGAGCAGAGTTCTAAAAATATCACGTGCTTTACACATGCTCTGCTTTTGTAGATTTTATCCGGTACTCGGTAAAATCTGCTAGCGTTATCGCGCGGTGAAGTGTTATTAGATAAACTAAATTAGAACTTGAGCTTCTGGAGTGGCCATTAGTTGTCTAAGTGGTCCTCCTACTCTCTACTTTTATACCTATTTTCTGACACCCGTTAATAGTGATTTATCTTCGTGAGTCGTGATGATTTAACTTTTTTGGCACGTGAGATATCGGGTTCGAATATCTACACTTTTGTAGATTTTATCCGGTGTACGGAAAAAATCAGCGAGCGTTTTCGCGAGGGGTGAAGTTTAGTCTTAGACGTGAATTATAACTTGTCCTCTTTTAGGAGGAGTAGCATCTGACTAGACCGTAGTCAGATACTGGTTTATATAGTAATTATTCCGGACATTGCGTCTATGCCTGTACCGTATAGTGTGATTTTTGATCAAACCATCACGTGAGATATTCAGACTGAATATTTACACTTTTCTGGCACGCCAAAGGCGATGTCCCTTTAGTGCTGCAGCGTATAATACGAAGGCGCTCTTTACAACGAACTCATACCTTGAATCTTGGCTGTGACGATATTTAACATGGCTGGATTCGGTGAGATCGTCGCAAGAAAAAAAAATGAGAGGCCTGCACCGAGGAATCTGAGTCGATATGCGGACTCCTTGCAGTTTGTCTTCAACGCCTGCATACTAGCGATGATATTGACATGCATAGGAGGATTTTTGTATGTGGTGCGCCAGGACGTCAATTACAAAGTGAGCCAGCAAATGCTTTCCAAAATACACGAGCAGGAAACCTGTCAGCGGAATTACCTCGACAATGAATGTGCAGAGAATCCGATACCAGCGCTGGCTGATTTCTGCAGTGAATGGCTACGTTGCATGGAATTCGATATTTCAACCTTTAAAACGCCAACGGCCAACATATGGTCAGCGACGTTGGCAGAAACATTGAATGCATTCTTTGACCCCATAAGCATCCGAACCCTGTCAATCATCCTTTTCTCGACTTGCATGGTTATACTGGTGACGAATATGGTCTTTGGCTACTATAAAGTGCATCACAGCGTATCTGGAGCACGTGATTGAAAGCATATGTTTCCTGACTATAATGGCAACTACTGTGACTCAACAGCCACCACATGCAGATTACATTTGAAATCAGCTATCCATCGCAGCACCCACGAAACGTGAGACTAATACAAGAACAAGATATTGATCATGAGTGCTGGTCCAACAAGGACAATTGCATCGACCGGTTCTCGTATCCCTATCCTTGGTTTTGGCTCTGGCACACAATGGAGAATTGCAAAGACCAGTGGCGACACCAAGAACCAGTTTATAGACAAACTTGCTTGTCAGGTGAGCGATGCGATATCTTTGGGATTCCACCATATTGACACCTCTGAAGTTTATCTAACGCACGCAGAGGTTGGAAAAGGCATTAAAGAGAGCAATATTCCAAGAGAAGACTTGTGGATTACAGACAAGTATAATCCCCTCAGCTGGAAGCGGAGTGGTCACACCGGTCCTATGGTCTCCCTCAGGAAATCTCTACAAGTAATGAATTTAGACTATGTGGACATGTACATGGTCCATAGACCTGATGTAACTATAGAGAATGCTGGCATTGACTTGAGAGAAGCATGGAGACAAATGGAGGAAGCACTGGAACTTGGTTTAACAAAAAATCTTGGTGTTTGTAATTTCCAAGCGAAGGATCTACGAGAGATATTATCATATTGTAAATATGCTCCGGTTGTCAACCAAATTGAGTTCAGTCCTTATCTACAAGAACAATCTCCAGGTATTATTGCGTTTTGCAAGGAAAATGATATTATTGTACAGGGCTACTCATGCCTTTCCCCATTATTTAGAGCAAGACCGGGACCGTTAGATGATGTTTTACCAAATTTAGTTGAAAAATATCAAAAAACGGAATCCCAAATATTGCTGAAATGGGCACTTCAACAAGACATCATCATTCTTACCACATCGTCTAAAAAGGAAAGGCTGAATGAAATTATGGATATTTTCACCTTTGAGCTTGAAGAAGATGTAGATTTAATATCTGCAGTGGGAAGGCAAAAACATTATCAATGGTGCTTAACACACTTATTTGAGGATAGTTAATACAATTATTTAAGTGTAACACTAGAATATTACTCCATATTTAGCTTATTTCTCCATTCTCTGAATCCGGGACTCAAAATTTCATCGCCGTTGATAATTTTCTCATATTCTTCTTCTGTGCTTTCCAATTCGGTCAATCTTAAATGATTATTCTCAAATACCAGTTTATAGGCTTTCAATGCATTAGGTTCATCTCTTGGAATCATTTTTAAGAGCCACTCAGTAACAGCCCCGTACCATTTAATGGCATTTATACATGCCGTATTAAGCTCTGAATTATTGCTTTTCAATAAAAGCGGAATTTCGTCAGTGAAATATTCCTCGACAGTCTTCAAAATGAAGTTTTGGTTTCTGAACCCATATATGATCCGTGGAATTCCAACTAAAAAACATTGTAACCATGTTCTAAATAGTTTTCTCTCAAACTTGTGTGAATCTTGTGCAGTGTTGACTTCCATAGTACATTTCAATTCTGCGTAATGTTTCAGATTGTCTTTGCCCTCTTCCTTAAAATCAAAAACGCAATCTACCTCTGCACCTAATACAACCTTAGCGTTCCCTACACCAGTTTTGACCACGGAAAGGAATTGTTCACCATTGTTAATAATCTTTCTATCTCTCTTCTCTAAAACCTCACGAGAAACATAGGGTAAAGGTTGTGGCAATGTAGCTATCGTTTCAAATTTGTATCCAGTATAACATGCTGCTTTGCTGCTTGGAGTTTCTTCCTGCAATGGAGCCTCTGGGACAACCTTCATAAAAATTTGTCCATCAAACAACAATATACGCAAGTTGACTGAGTTGAATTTCGGAGTGTCAAATGCTGCAGATATTAGTTTCCGTATCACACCTCTAAAAGTTATAATATCTGCTTCAATCTTTTTACCTTTTTGCTCTTCGTACTTTTGTAGTGTGTCCAGAAGTCCATGGAGGCTGCAATCGTCTATAGTTTTACTGACATCCCTGAATTTGTTCAAGCCTCCCGCCAAATTAATGTTCTTTTCAAGATCGACATCAGGAAGATAATAATAATGCAACATAGAATCATCTTCTATGAGAAATTTGCCATCTTCTGTTCTGGAGTATTTTCCTATTTCTTTGGGTTTCTTTAGAGCTGTGGTAGAGCTGCGCTGCTTGATGTATAAATTAGAAGTTACAGTCATACCAATTTTTCCTTATACTGATGGTAGTACAGTTAATTATGATCACAAAAATAATGATTGCCAATATTCAATAATAAATAATGAGGAATGTTGTTAAACAATTAAGTTATTGCAGCTCATCGCACTTATCCGGTTTCCAAAGCTGTCATAAACAAATTTCAATTCGTCAGACATGATAAAGCTAGATAGTACAATTAATAAAGAAAGCAACAACACAAAGCTCCGAAAATCCACTTCCTGGATGAGGTGTTACCCAAAGCTCTATTTTATTTTTGAATATACTACAACTTTGTCATTCAATCTTACTCGAGAGCCGTCGATGCAATCCAGTATATATTCAAATCATAATGCATTTAGTTACCCGGAATATTAATCTTTTCTATAGACAATTTTTTGCCTTTTTTTGAAACTTCATTCTTATATAAAGTCCATATGCAACTTCGCAGTTGAAAATAACTGAAGAGTTCCAAACCTGGGAAATACACCAACATAACGATGAAAATGCCATCAAACAAATTAGTAGTTAATGGCAAAGCACCTGTAGTTGCTTACGCAGAATTGATTGCTGCACGTATTATCAACACTGGTAACCCAGATACTATCACCATTGAAGTTGTTGAAGACAAAAAGGCCCCAGCTGCTGATTTTAACGGTGAAAACTCCAATGTTTTACTAAAAATTTTGGAAAAGTTCCCAGAAACATTTAATGGTTCAACTGACGAAGTTTCAAAGTGGACCAAGTTTGCCAATGAAGAATTGACAGTGAAAAACTTCCAGAAGCTTGCTCAGTCTTTGGAGAAACTAGACTCTCAATTGAACTTGAGAACTTTCATTTTTGGAGGTATCAGACTGTCTGCAGCTGATGTCGCTTGTTGGGGTGCCTTGAGATCCAACGGTATGGTTGGTTCTATTGTGAAAAACAAGGTTTATGTGAACGTATCCAGGTGGTACACACTTTTGGAGTTGGACCCACAATTCGGCTCTGCTCATGAATTTTTGACCAAGACCTTGCAGGATTTAAAAAAATCCTCTAATGCAGGTAAGAAAAAAGAAACCCACAAAGCTAATTTTGAGATTGATTTGCCAGATGCCAAGATGGGAGAAGTTGTGACACGTTTCCCACCTGAACCTTCTGGATACCTTCACATTGGACACGCCAAGGCAGCATTGTTGAACCAATATTTTGCTCAGGCATATAAGGGTAAGTTAATCATCAGATTTGATGACACGAACCCTTCCAAAGAAAAAGAAGAATTCCAAGATTCAATTTTGGAAGATTTGGAACTATTGGGTATCAAAGGAGACAGAATTACATATTCTTCAGATTACTTCCAAGAAATGTACGACTTATGTGTTCAAATGATTAAGGATGGCAATGCCTACTGTGATGACACTCCAACAGAAAAAATGAGGGAAGAGCGTATGGATGGTATTGCTTCCGCAAGAAGAGACCGTTCTGTAGAGGAGAATTTGAGAATCTTCACACAAGAAATGAAGAATGGTACCGAAGAAGGTTTGAAAAACTGTGTTCGTGCTAAAATTGATTATAAGGCCTTGAACAAAACTTTAAGAGACCCAGTTATCTATAGATGTAACTTGACACCCCACCATAGAACTGGAACAACTTGGAAGCTATATCCAACGTATGACTTCTGTGTCCCAATTGTCGATGCAATTGAAGGTGTCACTCACGCTTTGCGTACCATTGAATATAGAGATAGAAATGCTCAATATGACTGGATGTTGAAGACTCTGAAACTAAGAAAAGTTCATATCTGGGATTTTGCTCGTGTTAACTTCGTGAGAACGTTATTATCCAAGAGAAAGTTGCAATGGATGGTTGACAAGGGTTTAGTTGGAAACTGGGATGATCCTAGATTCCCAACTGTCAGGGGTGTCAGGAGAAGAGGTATGACTGTTGAAGGTTTGAGAAACTTTGTTCTTTCTCAAGGTCCATCCAGAAATGTCATTAATTTAGAATGGAATTTGATTTGGGCTTTTAACAAAAAGATCATTGATCCAATTGCCCCAAGACATACTGCTATCGTTAACCCAGTCAAGTTGCATCTAGAGGGTGGGGATGTTCCAGATACTCCAAAGGTTGAAATGAAACCAAAGCACAAAAAGAACCCTGAAGTTGGAGAAAAGAAGGTTATCTATTACAAAGATATTATTATTGACCAAGATGATGCAGATGTCCTTAATGTTGGTGAAGAAATAACTTTGATGGACTGGGGTAACGTTATTATTAAGGAAAAAAATGCAGAGGGCTTAGTCGCTACTTCCAACTTTGATGGTGACTTCAAGAAGACTAAGCACAAGATCACCTGGTTAGCTAACACTCCAGATACTGTGAGTGTTGATTTGGTTGACTTTGATCACTTAATTACTAAGGATAAGTTAGAAGAAGACGAAAGCTTTGAGGATTTCATCACACCAAAGACTGAATTTCACACTGTTGCGATTGCTGATCTAAATGTCAGTGACATGAAGGTTGGTGATATTATCCAGTTTGAAAGAAAGGGTTATTACAGACTAGACTCCTTAGCTAAGGACGGTAAGCCATACGTCTTTTTCACTGTTCCCGATGGAAAATCTGTGAACAGATACGGTGCTAAGAAATAGAAAAATACGTAGAATATAAGTGTTGTATTTTCAGAAACCGATAGTGCTTCCAAACTAGATGCAGTTACACGTTGTCAATTTTAACGAGGTATAAACATTTACATTAACTTCGAATTTTTTCATCCTAAACTTCTGTTTACTGACTCCTGATATCATATATGGCAAAGGTTAGCAAAGTTTATTGAGAATAGCGTAAACCTAACCCAAGCCGAAATTGGATACTCGAAAATATTCCAGAGAGAGTTATGAATTATTCAAAAAGTAATTACATGTATCTTAAACATCTTTCTGTTCTTTTGCCTGGGATCTTGTAGAGCCTCTACAATTTTTCCCCATTTTAAAACCAATATTTAATTTTGGTTTGGGTATTTTCTGCTTTATTGAATTTAAGAACAAAAACTCAAAAAGGAATGAAAATCAATAGCTCAAGTCCTTGACCTATTTAAGTTGAAATATAGTATATCTGATACCAAGTTCAGTTTTTCACATATTCAAAATCGGTATATTAATTATCCTGAAAACGCTAGCGATAGAGTATTTATTACCGATCCACGCATATCACTATTCTCATGCCCATGAATGATAATATATCTTATGAAAATTTCTGCTAGGGAAAACACTACACCCACAATTATTACTATTAAAAACCACCAGGTAACCCTTGCCATATTTCTCTCTGCGACTGAATCAACACAGATGTTAAAAAACTCCAAAAACACCATACAACGATCATTTAAAACTTGCACGCGTTGGTCAATCTCTAAATATTCCCTCATCGCAACATATAACGGATGTAAGCTTGGTTCAAAAGCCCAAAAAAATTCAGGAGTATCCAAAACACTAGATGACAGATTCACATCTACTCGTAATTTAAATAACTTACCCGAGCGTTTCAATAACTGTTCTCTTTTCAAACCAAGGGTTCCGTAAAGAGCTAGTCTTTTAGGTAGTTTTGTAACACTGGTCAAAATAGGTGTAATACGAGATTCAAACCGTGACAATTTTGAAGATTGGGCTATTGCATGGGATAAAGTTAGTTCAATAATATGATCACCAGAACGCAATGTAATTATATCATTGAATATTCTCGGTCTCTCAGTATCAGCGTCATATTCAAAGTGAAATTGTTCAATTTCTATATCTTGTTCGTCCAACGGTCTCACTACCAGATTTTTGTACGATGCAAAAGCAATATCACCTAGAATATTCTTCTCCTGAATTTCAGTGAAGTTCCAAAAGACAATTACACCATATCTGAACAAGAAGATCTCAGCATGCTGGTCACCTTCAATGCTTAATTCATTTTGTTTGGAGTCTCTAATATGTTCTGTTCTCTCTCGTAGTTCCCTTGTGTGTTGTTCGGATGGTGTCTCCTCAGCAAAGAATTGCGGCTCGCTTGGATCAAAACCATCAATATTATTTGTTGGGTTTGGCAAATGGTCAGGAATTGTACTGGGATCCAGGTCAGTAGGAATTCCGTTCGGTTCCAACTCATAATTATTATTCATATCCTCCAACGTTTCAACCCCAGAGTAATATTCATAATGATGATCTCGTTGCTCACTCGTATCTATCAGTCGATCAATTAGAGTTTTGCCTCCCACAACCTTTTTAGAAATATTTGATTTTATCCTAAAACCCTCTTTGCCAGGCAATAAAGGAAGCGTGTATGCAACATATAAGCATTCATCATACAATCTTGGCGATACTTCATGTGTAGCCTTCAAAAACTTTGACATGAGTTTTAAATTGAAGCCTTCAGCAACGTTATATGCCGTTATTCTTGATAAATGTGGCTCTATTTTTGTCTTTCCATATTTTGTGTTTGTCTGTTTGAAAGAAGCATTTGATCTCTTTCTATTAAAAAATGCGTGATTATTAGGTTGTCTCGAATCTTCATCTTCTGGAATTAAAACAAGTTTTTGTGACGTTTTAGATGTTCTAGGAGGTAATGGATTAATTGATTTCGGATAGTTATAGGAACGCAATTTATCAGTGAAGGGGGATTTATCCCACGAAGAAACAGAAACTCTTTCCTCCCTTCTACCTGATGGAACATCAGTATTATCTGAAAGAATATTATCTATTGAAATATCACTGAATTTTCCTGCAGATGTTCGCCTTTTTGCCAGGAGTTTTGAGTTCGAGCCGACATTACTAGTATGTCCTGAAAAAGGCTTTAACCCTGTCTTTTTGATAGTTTGGGAAGTACCAGTAAGATCTTTTGATCCGTACATTGGTTTAATTGACCCTTTATTCTGTAAACTCTTGTAAGTTCCATCATCTATATTCCTAGCATTTGCGGCATGACCGGCAAAGGGAGCATTCATGCGTCGTTTTGATGATCTTGAATCGGTAACTAAAATAGAAGGCGATCTTCTAGACATCGGAGTTGTAACGCCAGCCCCTGACATAATGACATTTGGATTATAACTCATCTTCTACTATTCTTTTGTGTTCCAATCAGTATTCACAGATTCCTCTATACTGGAGTATTAAAAACACTGATCTGTAATTCTTGAGTTTAAAAATTGTTTAGTTCACAGCTGATCATTGAGTAGACTATCCACTCTCCATATTACTTCATGAAAGGGAAGCCTGCTATCAATTGTTTGATGGGTTACTTTATATTGTATACATTATATTCTTTTGTACGATTGTAACATTAATGCCCAACTAGTCAAATATATGTATTTAATTAATTGATTTAAGAAAAAACATTAAGAAAACAGGCTAGTCGACATTGCTAACAACAATTGTATCCGAGCAAGCATACTTTAAGGGTAATATTAAGGATTGTGGATATATAATACAATAATTCTCATAGAAAAAAATGTCTGATATCGATGAGGATTTACTGGCTCTAGCGGGTGCTGACGAAGAAGAGGATGATGAGGAAGTCTTGCCATCATCTGCCAAAAGATCAAAAAGCACCGACGCTGCAAGTACTCAATCAAAACGTAGAAAAATTGAGGTTGATGGTAGTGATGATGGCAATGATGACGAAGAAGATGATTACTTTCCAGAAGCTATTAGAAAAGACTATGACGAGCAAGAGGAGGTTAATCCATTCCCTCTAGAAGGAAAATACAAAGATGAATCAGATAGACACCATTTAGAGTCGTTACCAGAAATGGAGAGGGAAACTATTCTTTTTGAAAGATCACAAATAATGCAAAAATACCAAGATAGGAAACTCTTTAGAGAGCGTGGGAAGAATTTGAAAGAGAAGCAATCTTTAGAGCAGAGTGAGTCCCAAAAAACTAGGTCTTCAACAAGAGCAGTTCATACTACCGGGCACTCCGATATAAAAGCTTCAAAGCTTTCTCAACTCAAAAAACAAAGAGAAAAGAAGAGTCAACAAAGATCTGGTGATTATGATTACGACGACGAAGATGAAGAAGATGAAGAAGATGACGATGCCTCTGATAGGTACAAAAGTGAAGATGAAGAAGAATATGATCCATACGAAAGAAAATCTCGATACTCGGCTCCATCAGAAGATGAAGAGGTTGCATGGGCGGAGGACCAACTAGATAGAGATATTGCCGTGCATGACTTTAATAAAATAAAAATTGGGCGTACTTTTGTTGCCAAATTTTGTTTCTATCCGGGATTTAACGATTTGGTTAAGGGCTGTTATGGGCGTGTAAATGTAGGGACAGATAAGCGCACAGGAGAATCTCAATATCGAATGGTCAAAGTAGAGAGAATTTTTCTGCAGAAACCATATAATATGGGGAAATTCTTCACTAACCAATACTTTGGAGTCACTCAGGGTAAAGATAGAAAGGTTTTCCAGATGAGCTTTTTCAGTGATGGACCCATAACAGAAGTAGAGTATGAACGTTATCTCGCTACATTAGAGAAATATCAGCTATCAAAGCCTTCGCTGCACACAGTAAACAATAAATCTAGGGAGATAAATGATTTTGTAACGCAACCTTTGACTGAAAAACTAACAGATGATATTGTTCGTAATCGTATGATATTCAATAAAAAACTATCAGGCACAAATGCAGTTTTGGAGAAGACAGTCTTGAAGGAGAAGCTTCAATATGCAAAAGAGACTAATAATGAAAGGGATGTTGCGAAGTATTCTTCTCAGCTTAGAAACTTTGAAAAGAGAATGTCCACATATGAAAAGCATCATGAAAACGACCAGGCTGGTATGAAAAAACTTAATGCTTTGACTTCGAAAAATAGGAAAGCTAATATGGGCAAGGTGAAAAATACCGATGACAATAAAAAGGATGACATTACATATGATTCGAAAACGGATCCTTTCAGTAGATTAAAGACAAGAACAAAGATATACTATCAAGAGATACAAAAGGAAGAGAATGAAAAAGCTAAAAATATAGCCAGGGAGAACAAACTGAATGAAAGTGAAGAATTAAAACAAAAGAAGGAGAAAGAGTTATTATTGGCTAATTTTAAACGCATTGGCGGATTGGAAAAGACTATTGCGTCCCTTGACTTGAAATTTACTTTTCAGATTTCATGAAATATATATCAAGGACATAAATATCGATATATAATTGGACCACACTCCACTAGTATTCATTAATTACTCAAGCTTTGTCTTGCTCATGAAGGTTTTTTGTAAGTGATGTTTGTTTATTCGCTTTTGCAACAAAAAATTAAAGTGAATATGATGATGGGCACAATAAGAATGAGAAACATATGTCCCAGAGTTGTGAAAATCAAGAATTAGCAAATTTAATAGCCTTGCAAGTTATAGATGAATATCTTAAGTTGAAGGCTATTTGTAAACCTGGCAAAAGATCCAATGGAATTGAGGAATGGACTATTCTAGCTGGTGTTGTAGCTATTGATGATACATGCATACCTCCAAAAACTAGAGTTATCTCGATTGCTACAGGTTTAAAAGCCACCCCAGATAAAGAATTGGTACGTAGTAAAGGTCGAATATTACACGATTGCCATGCCGAAATATTGGCAATCCGAGGTTTCAACACAGCTCTATTGAAAATAATGCAATCTATACCACCTGCAGCGGGCAATGATTTGATAAAATGCTTAGATAGTGGAATCTTCGAGTGGAATAGAAGATGGAAGCTTTCTCTTTTTATCACCAGACTACCGTGTGGTGATTGTAGTACTTTATCTCTACAAGATGATATGGCAAGTTTCCTTGATGAAGATGATCCTATACAATATATCGACGCTAATAATCATACGACAATCAGAGGAAGATTTAATTACAATCGCATAAATGTAGTAAGAACCAAACCTGGAAGAGTTGATTCTCAACTTACCTTATCTAAGTCATGTTCGGATAAAATTTGTTCCAAGCAAGTTACCTCTATGTTAAATGCTTTAACGTACAGTTTGTTGGATTCTCCCGTCTACTTGAATTATATTATTATGCCTGCTAGTACGAATACCAATAAAAATGCTGTTATTCAGAGCTTGAATCGTGTAGAACAGATGGCATGCAACATCGTATCTGTTTTGGAAACAAATGTCCCATTACCTGCAGATCTGCAAACAAGCAACAAGGAACCCAGTAATATATGCTGTGTCAAAGTCTACAGTGACAATAGATTAGAAAAGCAGGATGAAGAAGCAATTTTAAATGGAGTTAAATACGGGTATTTTACAAAACCTTCAAAACCATTACGAAATGGCTGCGAATCCATTATAAGCAGATATTCTCAATGGAAATTGTTTCAAAATGTAAGTCCATATGCAGGAAGTTATATGGAGTTCAAAAGAAGTCAAAAACAGAGAAGGGAATGCATCGCCAAAGTTAAGTTACATCTATCGCCAGATGGTTGGATTAATACAAGGATGGATGATTTTTCATTGACCTCATATTAATAATGAAGTTACATGCAATACATAAAATATATGCAATACAAAAGTAACGATGTTGAATGTTCAAGTGATATTTTTTGTCTTAAGCGCCACTATATCCCTATTTATATATCTCAATAATTTATAATCTAAACGTTCTCTCCTTCACTGTCATCATCTGCGTCAGGAATCACCTCTGGCTCCTTCCCTAGATCATGGCCCGAGTCAGCTGCAAGTTCTGCACCTTGTAAAATATCAATTAAATCGTCAAGCTCGTCACTATGAATCAGATCAATTGGCTTTTGATTGGATTTATTTTTTATACGTGGATCAGCGCCCACTTCAATTAAGTTTTTGGCAATAAAAATGCCATGCTCTGGTTCTTCTTCTGCATATTTTACAGCTACATGCAACGGTGTGTCACCATCCGATTTGTTTTGCGGGTCAATTTCAATGTCTCCTTCCTGATCTAGGATTTTATCCAACACCTCCCAAGATCCATATTGTGAAGCTAAATGAAGCGCGGTATTTCCAAAAGGGTCTTTGGATTCATTAATTAAATGCCCAATTTTTTCCGAATCATTATTCAATTGATTAAACACCGTATCAAGAAGATCATTGTTATTCCTCCGAGACGCGTCTAATAATTGTTCACCTAAAGATGCACCTTCTGTTTCCATGGTATCTCGAACAGTAATTTGTTAGTCCTCAAAAAGTAAATGCCAACTAAGAAATAATTGCAAAGTAATGGAAGTCAACAAAGAACGCCGGTAGTGGTCAATTTAATCTCTTAAGTTATTTTTGGAGGAAGCTAAATATCTTAGATTCACTTGACCCTATATTATATTACTTCGATACTTAAAAATATATCACTAACGACGAATTATTCAATCTGACACTCGATGAGCTCGGTGTAACCGTTAGAGTTATTTTACTACTGTCGCTCACTCTTGGAGCGATAGAAGAACAAACAAAATCCATTAAATTCATCAGTTTGGAAAGGTTAACAGGGCTATTTATTCATTTATTAATTTATTTATTAACTGGGTCTGAGAGCAATGGATATTAATCAATTAATTTACGATGCCCAGTCATCAGATAACTCCGTTCGTGATAATGCAGAATCGACTTTACTATCTTTCTGTGATAGCAATGCTTCAAATGTCTTCGGATCACTGATAGAATATGCTGCTAATAAAAATAATATTTCTTATAATAGACAGTTCGCATTGCTTACTTTAAGAAAATTAATCACTATGTACTGGAGTCCCGGGTTTGATTCATATAGAGGACTATCAAATATGAATGTTGAAGTTAAAGATAGGATTCGGGATTATTTATTACAGTTATTGTCTCAGGTAGATGACTCGAAAATTTCAAGCAGTGCTTCATATTGTATTGTTCAGATTGCCGCCGTAGATTTCCCCGATCAATGGTCTACATTACTTCACACACTATTCAACTTTGTGCTAACCTCACAGTCAATTCCCGCATTGAATCTTTTAAATGACATATTCGACGATGTTGTCTCTGTTGAAACATTTTTTGACGAACATATTGGTTTAGAAACAGTTCAGACAGTTTTTGAAGTGCTTAAATCATCTATATTCGATATCCATACCAAAATTGCAGCGGCAAAGTTATTTCATTCATGTGTTTTGCTTATGCCATCGTCTTTTGAGGAGCCGGACCCAGTGAGAGAAAAGTTTGTCATTGATTGCGCGCAAGCTGCCTTCAAAATATGGGAATCACTTTTAAAGAACCTTGCCTTAACTCCAGATATTTTGCAGTTAAAGTTAAGAGGACAAATATATGATACATTGGGACTTTTTAAAAATGAGTACTTGCCGGAAGTGTTCCCTTTAGCGCCAACGAAGGTATTTCAAATGTTGGCATTTAACGACCTGGATGGAGCAATAGTTATTTATGAAAACCTGATACACGATACCAATTACAATGAACTAACAATTGCTTTTAACGAATTTGCAGTTCCAATGATAGAATTTCTTGGAGGACTAACTGAACATGACTTTTCGGAGGCTGATATGATCACTATGCTTGGTGCATTAAAAAGCCTCTGTAGAGTAGATGGGTACACTGAAAGCCTATGGCTTTCGGATTTCAATAATTTTATTAGCAAGGAAACAGGACTTGAAGCGGCGTATTCTATTAGAGATCAGACTGAAGAATGTATTGAAGGTATTAGTGGAAAGAATTTTGAGCTGAGTTATTCACTTCTAATGAAAAACGTCATTGAGGATGCAAAAAACTTTACATCTATCAATCCAAAAGAGACCGAATCACTATTGTATTTAATTCAGTGCTATCCAAATAATGAGGAAACAATTGGGGAAAACTTTATTGCTGAAGTAATATCCATGCTAGATTCATTAGCCAAGCTTCTAGACAATCGTCAAGGTGACATTTTACTTGCCTCAAGAATTATCCTCTGCTTGCCCAAAATTTTAGGATCTTTTATGGATCATTTGGATAATATAAGGGATTACACAAGAGACTTTTTGTTGAAGTCATTACAAATTGCTTTAATGTCCAAAAACGAGACATTGATGAGTTCATCACTTATAAGCTTCACACAGTATTGTTTCTATGCAGAATTACCACAAGTAATAGGAACAGAAGCTTGCCACAGCATTCAGGACATTATATTGAAGATAATTGCAATAATATTCGAAGACTCTGAAGAGGATACAAATGGCGTTTTAATGGAAGTTCTCAGTAAACTAATTGATTGCAATATTGGAAGACAACCTGAATCAGAGATATTTAATACAGAACTTCAAATGGTATTTTTGATATCATCCAAGGACCCAACAAATATTCAGACGATCACCGAATCCCAAGAGTGTCTTGAGAAGTTGCTAAGTGACATTGATTCTAAGAGATATAGCTATTATAGTGGTATCTATATACCATCATTTTTGAGAATTATCGATGGAAGCAAAGCTTCGTTATATCGTTTCACACCATTGCTTTCCATATCTTTGGAATTTTTGAAGATATTTTTTAAAAAAAAGCCTAAAGAATCTTTTATTCCAGAAGGTCTTATAAATATGGTTTTTGAACCTATAAAGACTGTGCTTGAAATTTGTCAAGATGCTGAAATAATGCAAACTACAACAGAAGCTTTGAGTTATTTGGTGTACAACACCGAAAAGGAGGTCATCTTACCATATCTAAAGGAAATTGTAGATGTCCTTGACAGACTTCTCTCCATGGATATATCAGATACTGCGGCAATGAATGTGGGTTCATTGATTGTGACAGTGTTTACGAGGTTTTCGACTGAAGTGGAACCGCTAATTCCCATCATATTGAATGCCACGACAAAGAAATTTATTCAATCGGAAAGTGTTCTCACAACTCAGAATTTGCTCTCGGTGTTTTGTTTCATAACATATTCCAATCCTAAAGACACCGTGGAATTTTTGGATAAACCATTATATGAAGGATCTTCTCCCAGTGCTCTGTCCCTGGTTATGAAAAAGTGGTTTGTTTTATTCAAATTAATCAAAGGGGAGGTAAAGATGAAGGAAAGTATATTGGCATTGAGTAAACTCTACCAGCTAAAAGATAAGCGATTACAGAATCTTTTGATACCTGCCACTGATGAAGCTTATACCAACGGAAAAACCTCGAATGAGGTATCAACGGTAAATGTTTATGGAAAGATAATTCGCATTTTTGTTCATGAGTTAGATTTTCAGAACAGACAACCCAAGCCCCAAGACTATACAGAGGATGGTGTTCAGGATTTGGTAGAGGATGGCCTTGATGAGGATTCTGATTGGGAAACAACTGATAAAGTGATGGACTACGAAAAGCTTCAAGAATACACAAACAATACTGAATCAATTCCATTAGCTGACCTCATAGAAACTCATATGTTACCCATAGAAGACCAACAAAAGAGTGTGAGCGATATATTGATAAGTTTTTTCAAGTTGGTAGCGCAAGAAGATTCAAAGAACTTCAATCTTATTTATAACTCATTATCTGATCAAGAGAAACAAATTCTGCAGGATAATGTAATTTGAACATTTTATTTATTAAGTCAGTAATATAACATATGTTGCCTCATGTAATTATTCTCTTTTGTTTTGACTTCTTCTCTTTATATCATGCAATTACACTCGTTCAAAATAACTTCCTAGTAGCGAAATTGCAAGAATGTCGTGAAAAAGAGAACCTCTATTAGAGTCTGCTAAAGGGACAATGAAATATATGAGAGATTTAAACGGATAATAAGACCAGAAATTTCTGCGTAGTGAAAATAGTGTTATTTACCAATTATTCGATTACTACTAAATCGTTGTCAAATCTCTATTTTTTTTGTTAACAATTTAGTTTGAAAATGGTTGAATATCAAGATTTGCTTCCCGTCAACGGAGCATGGAGGAACGATGTTACCAATTGGTTATCGGAAGATGTTCCAGCCTTCGATTTTGGAGGTTACGTCGTTGGTACAGAGGTAAAAGAGGCAACGTTGTTATGCAAACAAGATGGTGTACTCTCTGGAGTGCCATTCGCACAGGAAGTCTTTGATCAATGTCACTTGACTGTTGAATGGTTGTATAAAGAAGGGGAAGAATTAAAACCAAGCGAAACAAAAACTAAAAAGTTACCGGTAGCAAAGGTGTCTGGACCAGCCAAGAACATCTTGTTGGCTGAAAGAACAGCTCTTAATATTTTAAGCAGAAGTTCTGGGATAGCTACAGCTTCCAGAAAAATTTTGACTTTGGCCAGACAGGTAAAATATGATGGAATAATTGCAGGTACCAGGAAAACAACACCTGGACTTCGTAGACTTGAGAAATATTCTATGCTCGTTGGGGGCTGTGACACGCATAGATATGATTTGTCTACAATGGTTATGTTGAAGGATAACCATATCTGGGCAACCGGTTCTATTACGAATGCAGTGAAAAATGCCAGAAGCGTTTGTGGCTTTTCAGTCAAAATTGAAGTCGAATGTCAGTCAGAAGAGGAAGCAGACGAAGCAATCACTGCTGGAGCTGACGTTATCATGCTTGACAACTTCACTGGAGAAGGTCTCAAAATCTGTGCTCAAAATTTAAAAGCAAAATGGTCAAATAAAAAAAACTTTTTGTTGGAATGCAGTGGTGGTTTGACTATCGAGAACATCGACAGTTACCTGTGCCAAGATATCGATATCTATAGTACCAGTAGCATTCACCAAGGAACTGGTGTTATTGATTTCTCGCTGAAACTTAACCATTGAGAAACCTCGAAATGAAATAATTTCAACTTCAAATAATGATTTATGTTCTATGTACATATATTTTCACCTAACAGGTAAGCTACCAAAGACAATGATTTTACTTCATGGTCAAAAGTTGCTAAATAAACGCGGAGAATTGAGCTTAACTCGGTTTTAAAAGAAAAATAAAATCAGGCAATTTCCGTCGATATAACCGTATGGACAGTTTAACAAAATGTGATTAAGTCATGATTTCATGTTAATAATTTGTATTATAATTAGCACATACACTGTAAGTAATTTTACGCTGCACAACTTATTTCCAGTATGTCTGCTGTCCTTTACAAAGCTTCCTTTGAGAGAAATATTGTCGATGACTTTAAAGAATAGTATTCAATAATAAAAAAAGGAAAAAAAAATTAACTAGCAAATTTTGTTTCGTAAGTTGAATTTTGTAATTATTATGGTAATCACTGCATATTATTCATAAAAAGTCTTAATTTTATATCCATCATCCAACTATTTCGGTGCTGTCATAAGGTTACAGATCATTAATTACTAGCCCATCTGTATATAATATATAGGTGCTCAAAGTCATACTACAGACTACATCATATTCGCACATATCTACCTATATCAAAAGAAAGAATAAGCTATAATTTAGAATGAACTATTCCAACATCCGAAAAAATGCATAGAATAATATTAAAATAAATCAAATTGAATATTCTACGTTAAAACACATAAATAACTTCAAAACATCAAAGCAGAAAAAAAATCATTATCGTGAACCACCTACATAAAAATCCACACCTATCAGAAGCTAAACACGAATAAATGAAGATCACATGTATTCGGTGAAGAATTTATCTTCAAGTAAGAAGCATTAATTGATTTGCATTTACATATAGAACAATTATAATCCAATAGCATACGTGAATATACTGATGCTAGCCAAAACAAATCTCAAAGATTAATATTTCTTTTTGAATAAGAAACATTATTGTCAGGTTTCTGAGCTAAAGCATAGTGTTTTCAACCTCAGTACTTTATAGATTCACGTTGTGCCGGGTAAAAATAATAAAGCACTAGGTCTAGGGCTTTGGATTAGGGCTTTTCATCTACACAGATCTGTGATTTATGTGCATCATATTCCTCTTTACACTGATTGAAATTAAGAGGCTTCATCTTAACGGATAGCCAGCAGCCGCATTTTCAGATATTTCTATGAAGCAAAGGTCATGGAAGAAACCCATTATTTTCCAGTAGACTTCAGAAAGGTAGTTGAGCCAATGCCAAAGGTTCTGAAGAACAAAAGACTAGTTCTGGATGATACTGAGCCCGATGAGGACACAGTACATTTACTGATAAACGGAATCAATGAACGGAACGAATTGGCGCCTTTGACGCTAGAGAAGGTTTTTGCCAAGTTTAAGCAGGGCCTTCATATCCTGGAGCGCGAAAAGCTAACTAATATTACGCCAATAGGCTACTGGAAGGCTTCCTCATCCAAAATGGGAAATCCAATTGGAAACGCACTGGACGAGAATCCAGAAACATTCTGGCAAAGTGATGGCACACAGCCTCATTTTATTGATGCAGTATTCAGCAAACGCGTGGATATCTTGCTGCTTGCAATCTATTTATCAATGGTAGCAGACGAGTCGTACACACCAAAGTTGATGAAGATCTATGCGGGTCATAGCACTTCTGATCTGGCTCTCTGCAAGGTTATAGAGATTCAAAATGTCAATGGCTGGATAGGGTTAACATTTGAAGATAGCAGGGATGATAGACTGCTGAAATGTCAATACCTTCGCTTTGTGTTCCCAGTGAACCACGAGAACGGAAAGGACACCCACATGCGCGGCATAAGATTATATACTAGGCCTAAGGAAGATGTAACGGGCTGTTCAGATTGGCTGGAAACACTAGACAGAAACAACGGCTTTTTAACAGGAACAATCCTTCGATAACCAGAGAAGATTGGAGAAGGATTCACAGCTGCAAACATGCACAACATAACATATCTAAATATTCATGCCCTGAAAGGAAGACTTCTAGCGTATTGGGATATCTTACCCGGCTCCAATATTATTGTAGAGACGGCAAAACCTTTCTAGGATCCTTCAGCACATTACAATCGTCATATTCGGGACCCAAAGAGACGGAGAAACTATTACGATATTGAGTTAAATTATTTAGTTTATTTGCATATCTCTTCTTCGTTTGTAATCATGCAGGGGCAGTTTATCTCTTGTTACACTATTAGGCAATGATTCTTGAATGCTTAGCACGTGATGCTTTCTTACGCTGCATGAATCTGAAAAAAAATTTTGGCATTTGCATACACATTCATATATATAAAACCTAACCTTTAAATTGATCCTAGGAGAATATACGGTAAATAAAAAGCAGGAGAACAACCCCGAAGCTCGACTTCTCTTCTGTCGCTAGTTGCATTTTTTTCAAAGTATACAACACGCAAAGAATTGAATTATCAAATATCTGAGAGAAACAGTTGATTCCCAGTTATTTTGCTTTGTTGCCCTCTACGTCGTTCTTCTGCTACGAAAACAAACGATGTCCGAATTAGAGATTGTGGCTAAATATTTATCTGAATCAGTCATTGCATCATCTTCGAGAGAAGCAGAAAATAATTTAAAGCAGCTGGAAAGCCAAGATGGTTTTGGAATAACTCTATTGCATGTTGTGGCATCCGCTAATTTACCCGTTTCAACTAGATTGGCGGGTGCTCTTTTTTTCAAGAATTTCATCAAAAGAAGATGGATTGACGAAGATGGGAAGCACCTATTACCTTCAGGTAATATCGAAATTATTAAACAAGAGATAGTACCTCTCATGATCAGTTTACCGAATAATTTGCAAGTGCAAATTGGGGAGGCCATCTCTGTTATTGCTGACTCTGATTTCCCTCACAATTGGCCATCATTATTGGATGATTTGGTGACTAAACTATCTCCAGATGATATGGTTACGAATAAGGGTGTCTTGACAGTGGCCCATTCCATATTTCGTAGGTGGAGGTCATTATTTAGATCCGATGAGCTGTTCCTGGAAATTAAACTGGTTCTGGAAAAATTTACTGTCCCATTTTTGGCTCTATTAAAGTCCGTAGATGAGCAAATAACCGAGTCAAAGAGTAATCAGGCCAAGCTAACCCTTTTGTTTGAGGTCCTTTTGGTATTAATAAAATTGTATTACGATTTCAATTGTCAGGATATCCCTGAATTTTTTGAAGATAATATTGAAGTTGGAATGGGAATTCTGCACAAGTATCTAGCTTATGAGAATCCTTTATTAGAAGATGAAGATGAGACTGAGCAAGCAAGCATTCTTACCAGAGTAAAGTCGTCAATACAAGAAATTGTGCAACTCTACACAGCAAGATACGAAGATGTGTTTGGTTCGATGATAAATGGCTTTGTTCAAATAACTTGGCACCTTTTAACAACAATGTCCGAGCAGCCAAAGTATGATATTCTACTGTCCAAATCTCTTTCCTTCTTGACTGCTGTGACGAGAATTCCTCAATATTTTGAAGTGTTCAACAATGAATCTGCAATGACTAACATTGCCGAACAAATTATTCTACCGAATATAGCTTTGAGGGAGGCAGATGTTGAACTTTTTGAAGATGATCCAATTGAATACATTAGGAGAGATTTAGAAGGCTCGGATTCGGATACCAGGAGACGCGCATGTACCGATTTCTTAAAAGAACTAAAGGAAAAGAATGGAACTTTGGTAACTAATATATTTTTATCTCAAATGGAGAAATACTTTGATCAATATAAAGCAAATCCAGTTCAAAATTGGAAATACAAGGACATTTGCGACTTTTTATTCTCTGCTTTAGCCATTAATGGAAATCTTACAAGCGTCGGTGTCCATTCCACTAATGAACTTTTAGATGTAGTGGATTATTTTTCCAAACAAATAGCTCCCGACTTAGCAAACGATGTTCCCCATATTATTTTACGAATTGATGCCATCAAATATCTTTATGTCTTCAGAAATCAATTAAGCAAGGCACAACTTATAGAAATCTTACCAGTGCTTGCAGGATTTTTGCAAAGTGATGAATTTGTTGTTTATACGTATGCTGCTGTAACGATCGAGCGTATTCTTTCCGTAAGAGAATCCAAGACATCCCCAGTCTTCATTTTTAACAAAACAGATCTAACTGGAAGTGCGGAAATACTTCTGAATAATTTATTTTTACTTTGTACCAAACAAGGTCACTCTCCAGAAAAATTGGCAGAAAATGAATTTCTGATGAGAGCTATATTCAGAGTCCTCAAAACTGCAGAAGACTCTGTTGAAAATTTGCACCCACAATTAATGCATCAGTTACTGGAAATAGTAACAATTATAACAAAGAATCCATCAAACCCTAGATTTTCTCATTATACATTTGAATCGATAGGGACAATAATAAGTTACTCACCAGAAACAAATATCGAAGGCTATATTAACGAAATGATGATACCTTTCATGCATATTTTGACAGATGATGTACAGGAGTTTATTCAGTATGTTTTTCAAATTCTTGCATTCAGCGTGGAAAGGTGTTCCAAAGTTCCAGAAACAATTAAACAATTATCACAGCCTATTCTAGCTCCTGCTGTATGGGAAACTAAAGGCAATGTCCCAGCTGTGACGAGGTTGTTGAAAAGTCTGATTCAAGTGGATTCGTCATTATTTCCTGATTTAGTACCCGTTTTAGGTGTTTTCCAGAGATTGATTGCTTCCAAAACCTATGACGTATATGGTTTTGAATTATTAGAGAAAATTATGCTTACGATTGACTTAGAAAGATTAAAACCGTACTTGAAACAAATAGCAGTCTTGTTATTGCAAAGATTACAAAATTCGAAGACAGAAAAGTACGTAAAGAAACTTGTCGTATTTTTTGGTGTGCTTTCAATCAAAATGAACTCTTTTGTCATTGATTTTATTGAAGAGGTACAAGATGGTTTATTCTTACAAATATTCACAAACTTTGTGTTACCAACGTTACCATTAATAGGAAATTTGTTAGATAGAAAAATTGCTTTGGTTGGGACTACAAAGCTTTTATTAAACCCAACGGGACTGGCTGCAAGATTTCCTAGCTTAGTTGTACCGACATTCGAAAAGATAATAGAAATAGCAACATCGGAAAGCATAGCTAATATGAGTAGTGAACACATGGATATCGAGAATTTGGAAGAGATTGCCACATTTGGATCCAGTTTCAATCGTTTAGTTAGTGTTTCTGACACAATCTTTGATCCAGTTCCCGAAATCGAGACAAACAATGGTGCTAAAAAATATGTTGTAGAGGCCCTCGAAGAAACGGAAGCATCAGGATCAGGGTTCTTATCTACAATTGGACCACAACTTTCTGAAACCACTCAAATAAAATTAAAAGAATTGTTACAGTGATACTGTTGGTGAATATATATATATGCATGTATACATCATTAAGCAGGAATTCATCCACCTAACTTGTGTGTAATCAATAATAATACATACGCTATGAAAATGAGTCCTAATTGTTAAAAGTTTTCAATCTAACCAATATGGGTCTCGAGAAGCTATGGTAATCTTCATTTTTATCGTATAACGACATCGGCATTTCTATATGTAAAATGTCCTTTAGTTAATCTATCTTTTATCAATCTCAGTCTGTACATTGTGCGAAAGTTGTGGTACTTCAGTTTCAATGAACGAAGCTTCTTTCACTTCGTGGTCAAACTTTTCGGTTGAAGAGCTTGCATTTGAATTGAAATTAGAATTTGAATTAGAATTCGAATCTGTACCAATATTCTCTTTTTGTTTCAGTGCCTCAATCTCAGCTATTGTCAAAAACCTTCCACCTTGTCCCCTTGGCCGCCTCATAGCATGTTTGTGTCTAGACTCATGAAGATATGGTTTTCTTTCTCTTGATATTCGTAAATTTTCCTCCAGTTTCGCTCGTGCGTACCTTCGCTTTAATATTCTATAATATTGTTTCGCATTGACGTAAAAAGGCTGTTCAGCGGTATCTGCTGAAGCAAAATTATGAGAATTAATATTGGTTTCCATCAACGTTGTTTCAGTAAATGTCGGGTTTAATCGATTGTTTTCATTTAGTGTGTGTTCTGAGTTAGCCGATGTACCGGGATGTCGACTTAGCATCTTCAAAGTGCTGTCATCCAGTAATTTACCCTCTATTTCAGTAGTAGATAGATAATCCTCAGTAATGTGTGGCCTCTTTTCGACATCCAAGCTACTTGGTGCTTGTTTATTTATATTTTCCATATTCGTGTAATCGTTTAACTGTGAAATACTTAGATTTTCGTCCTGGCCTGTCTGGGGGACAGATTCCTGGGGCTGGTCGTATAAATACATATCTGCTGGATTAGTATCGGATATTCCGTCATTCTTTGTATTATCGCTTACTATCGCTATATCGCTTTTATGATTCTTATTCCTTATCAACTCGGAATTGCCTCGGCAGCTATCCTGCACTTGACCTCCGTTATAGCTATCAGATTCAGAGCTCATAATTAATTTGTACCACTATTACCTATCTTACCATATGAATGTCTAGCTTTTACCTTAATTATGCCTTCTTTGAATATACGATGTGTGGAGTGATTGTACTTCTTTGATCTTATTTTTATGTTGAATATATTGAAATTTCCCCAGATTATTTCTTTGAGATCTCCTAGTGCCAAGGTAATTCCTCGTATGAGATGATTGTTTTCGTACATGGATATGTGCTATTAATTAAGACAATCAATCACGGTTTGAAGAGAGTTCTGACCAGCAACCAACATGCCCAATTATCGTTTTGTATGATTTGTATTACGGATTTTATGGGATAACGGATCCAACTACTCTTTAGGATGATATGGAGTCCGATAATGTCAGCTTGATTGGTTCAAAAGAAGATAACTCTGGTGTTTCTACACCTTATAAAGAACGGGCTCTAGAAGAACAACAGCTACTACACGATGTTATTATGAGCACTAACCCACCACTCGGAGCTGCATCTGAAAATAAGCATTTAGTATTGAAGGAAAATGAGGATGTCAAATTATACCTCAAAGATCTAAGCTTTTCCCTTTCGTTCCAAGGCAAAAATTTGGTAGAGACGCTAAAGAACGAAGATCGAACCACTCCTGCTTTGAATAAAGATCGAACCATTCCTACCTTAAACCAAAGGCAAACCAGCTCTATATTGAACGAAAATGGAGCCAATAATGTATTAAAGGGAGATGAGTCAATTAGCAAACTAATTTTTGATAATTTAATTGAATTTAAAAATCCTGTTAAGCGCCCAAAATACAGAAATGATTTAGTATTTGAGGATACTAATGATTCGCACATTTTCGTTCGTGAATCAAAGATGCATGATGAAAATGAAACTACGATTGAACATCCGGTGGGTGAAGTCAGTTTTGAAGAACTACAGAAACAGGATGATGAAATCATTGGTTCAACTAGAGAATACGAATTGACGAACTATAACAAGAATGACACAGAAATACAATTGCCAAATCAAGTATATGAAGATGATCCAAGCCAGATAAGTATTAAAAGCTTTTCGGATTCTTTTGGGGATTCTGAGGCTTCTGAGCTTTCTGAAAGTTTGAAAGATGAAATAGAATCACTTCCAATGACACATCTAAAGAACTCTCTGCGTATGTTTATGAAGAAGAATGATCTACAGCTCCAAACCCAATCTTGGGTTAAATTGCAGGAGATATCCATCCAATTGATTAAATTGATGAGAGATAGGCTAAGTGATAAAAATCGTTATGTAATTCCAGATAGAGAACATATCTTGAAGTTACTTAATGATATGACGATCATTCAAGGAAACATCAATAACGAAAAATTATATGAAATATGCGTCAATTATTTCAATATGGAGGATCTAAATGAATTAGAAATCGGATTGTTCGAGTGAAGTTATTAATAGAGTATATACATGTACTTTTATAGTAGTTTATAACCAAATTATATACATTGTCCCGCTAATATGTTGATAAAACATTGTTAAAATTATATTAAACCATTTTTTCGGGCATTTTATTTCGTAGTTTTGCTAATTTATATAGTTCAAATAAAGATGAAGCTGTAACACCTTGCATTCTCCGAGCCTGTCCAATCGTTTCTGGTTGGAATTGATTCAATTGCAGCTTACATTCGGTCGACAAGGTTGGTATTGTAAAATAATCAAAGTTGTTGGGTAATTTCAAATTTTCATCTGCCTGAAAGGCTTTGATATATTGATTTTGTTTCTTAATATGAGGTTCATACTTTGCCTGAACGGAAATTTTGGTTTTAACACTTGTTGGAATATTATTTAAAGATAATTTTAATTCAGGAACAGCTGCTGATAGATTTTCCAACGTTACTCCAGTAAATCTGAACATTTCCCAAGCAGACTTTTTAAAGGCTGAATTTGCTACTGGTAAACCTAACAGACTGTTCCATTTTTGAGCACTGAGCATAAATCCAGTCAACTTTTCAAATACTTCGTTATACAGATTCATATCCTGGCTGAATTTAGACCATCTAGAATCAGATATTACCCCATGATCTCTAGCCAATTTAGTCAACCTCATGTCAGCATTATCTGCACGGACACTAACACGAAATTCTGATCTTGAGGTGAACATGCGATATGGTTCTTCAATGCCTTTTGTTATTAAATCGTCAATCATAACACCCATGTAGGCGTCTGATCTCGAAAGTATCAAAGGAGCTCTTTTTAGACTTGCTAGGCCAGCGTTCATACCAGCAATAACACCTTGCGCGCACGCTTCTTCATATCCTGTTGTACCGTTTATTTGACCTGCGAAATAGAGACCAGAAATTAACTTTGTCTCCAATGTACGGTTCAACTGCCTAGGATCAATGTAATCATATTCTACACCATATGCAGGCTGTAAAACTTTAACATTTTCCAGTCCTGGGATCATTTTCATCATTCTTTCTTGCACATCCTCTGGCATTGTATTGGAAATTCCATTGGGGTATATGATATTAGTATCAAGTCCTTCTGGTTCTAACCAAATTCTATGAGTCAATTTGTCTGCAAATCGTATTACTTTTGCTTCGATTGAAGGACAATACCTTGGACCTTTGACCGTCTCTCTTATGTGGATTGATTTATGTAAATTTTGTTTAAGATAGTCATGTAACTCTGGAGTTGTGTGCGTTCCATAGCAAAGTATTTGCTCTTTTATAGCTACTTCCTCATTCATATAACTCATTGGGTATGGAATAATGTCTCCAGACTGTTTTTCCAAATGTTCAAAATTTATTGTATTCCCGTCCAGTCTTGGAGGTGTTCCTGTTTTGAGTCGTCCTAGCTTAAACCCAGCCTCCTTTAAAGTGTCTGATATTCCATATGTTGGTTCTTCATTTATTCTACCTGCTGGAAAACATTTCAAGCCAACATGAATTTCGGCACTTAAAAATGTTCCGGTTGCCAAGACTACCTTAGAACATTTTATTATTTCACCATTAGTTAACATGACACCGACAACTTTTGGAGTATGTTTCGAAGATATTTCTGTTGATTCCAGAAGTAAATCTTTTACTTTTCCTTCTTTAAGATGTAGGTTCTGATATTTTTTCAGTGTGTTCTGCATTTCTTTAAGATAGATTTGGCGGTCAATCTGAGCTCTTGGACCCCACACTGCTGGCCCCTTACTTTGATTTAACATTTTGAATTGAATACCTGCAACATCGGTAACTCTAGCCGCTACACCATCTAGAGCGTCAACTTCTCTGAGAAGCGTGCCTTTACCTACACCGCCCATAGATGGGTTGCATGAACACGTGCCTATTTTATCCAGAAATGGCGTAATTAAGGTAGTTTTAACCCCTGTCCTTGCTGCCCCAGCAGCAGCTTCACACCCGGCATGACCACCACCTATTACAATAACAGTGGAGCCGGACCTTTCCTCAAAAGATTTTTTCAAATCCGAGCTCATCATCAGAAATCGATGAGATGCTCGAAAAAAAGCCCTTCTTGGTCTGAGCTTGTAGATTATACCATTAGAATAAAATGTTTGCAAAAGCTGTTTTGGCATGTATGTCTTAATATGTCCTTTGAATTTTAGGAATCAGAGTCAAATAAACATCTATCTTGGTATAATAAATGTGGTAGTGGTCAACGTCCATATTACCTTGTCTTGTTTTCTCGTATACTTGATTATCAACCTTTTGCGTGTCTCAGGTTCGAAACCCGAAGGAGATATTAACATTTCTCGTTTCTTTCATTTTTTTGCAGCCTGACTCTGATTAGATTACCTCTACTCATCACAATTATTGAACAATTTATATAGAATGTTATAAAAGAGGAAGACTTTCTTTCTGTAATAAAGATAAAGTTAGTTTGAATCTTATATAAATTCCAATTCGTTTTGGTTGAGTTTAGAACCCCGTACTACCATTCCTACTCAATTCAAAGAATTCATTATTCAAAGAATTGATCCTAAGCTTAGTTCTGTAAATTAAGGCTACAATCGGACTTTAACTTTTCGAAATGACCCTAAACATTTTGGTTCTAGGAAATGGAGGGAGAGAGCATGCTTTAGTATGGAAATTGGCTCAATCGACTTCCGTCAACAAGATTTACGTTGCCCCCGGTAACGGTGGTACTGCAAGCATGGGGGATGACAAAATCATTAATGTTCCCACTCTTTCGCCTTCACCATCACACTTCGAAGAACTGAAAAAATTTGCCGTTGATAAATCCGTGAACTTGGTTGTGCCCGGTCCTGAACAACCATTGGTTGATGGAATTTCTGATGTATTCAAGAGTGTTGGTGTTCCAGTCTTTGGTCCTTCAGCCAAAGCTGCAATTTTCGAAGGATCCAAGACTTTCTCAAAGGATTTCATGGCAAGACACAATATCCCAACAGCAAGGTATGCAAACTTTTCGAACTATCAGGAAGCAAGAGAATATTTAAAAAATGTAGACTATAAGGTAGTTTTGAAGGCTGATGGAATTGCTGCCGGCAAAGGCGTTCTGATTCCCAACAACCAAGAAGAAGCCCAAGAAGCTTTGAAAACTATCATGGTTGAAAAGCAGTTTGGTAATGCTGGAGATTCAGTGGTCCTCGAAGAATTTCTTGAGGGCGATGAAATTTCGATCTTAACAATCTCAGATGGGTACTCTTTTTTCAACTTGCCCCCTGCTCAAGACCATAAAAGAATTGGAGAAGCTGACACAGGATTGAATACCGGTGGAATGGGTGCGTATGCTCCAGCTCCTGTTGCAACTTCTGATTTATTGCGTGAGATAGACACCACCATTATAAAGCCAAGCATAGATGGAATGAGAAAAGATGGTTTGCCTTTTGTTGGTGTTCTTTTTACAGGCATTATTCTCACTAAAGATGGTCCAAAAGTATTAGAATACAATGTAAGATTTGGAGATCCAGAAACTCAAACAGTGCTGCCATTACTAACCGATGAAACCGACCTTGCTGAAGTATTTTTAGCTGCTGCAGAACACAGATTGGACTCAGTAAAAATCGGAATAAAAGAATCAATGTTTGCAGCAACAGTAGTTTTAGCTGCTGGCGGATACCCAGAATCATATGCTAAGGGAGATGAAATTAAACTAAACATATCGGGCAAGCCAAACCATTCATATATCTTCCACGCAGGCACTAATTTGGATGATGATGGAAAACTTGTAACTGCTGGAGGGAGAGTAATTGCCGCCACTGCAGTGGGTTCAACTATCAAAGATGCTGTAACAAACGCTTATATCGCTACTGAGTGTATTGGTTTCAAAAACAAGTACTTCAGAAAAGATATCGCCCATCGTGCACTCAAGTCAAAGAATGAAAGAACTTCTGCAGGAATAACTTATGCTGATTCTGGTGTCTCTGTTGACAACGGAAACTTGTTTGTCCAGAAAATTAAGGACCAAGTTAGATCCACAAGAAGACCAGGCGCTGATTCGGATATAGGTGGATTTGGTGGCTTATTTGATTTGAAGAAAGCTGGTTATGATATGGATGATACCTTACTAGTGGGTGCAACTGATGGTGTTGGCACTAAGTTGATTATCGCACAAGAGAGCAACATTCACGATACAGTAGGTATTGACCTTGTCGCAATGAATGTCAATGATTTGGTGGTTCAAGGTGCCGAACCATTGTTCTTTTTGGATTACTTCGCAACTGGGGCTTTGGACATCAAAGTTGCATACGATTTTGTATCTGGTGTAGCAGCTGGTTGTATCCAAAGTGGATGTGCACTTGTTGGTGGTGAAACCTCAGAAATGCCAGGTATGTATCCTCCTGGGCACTATGACACAAATGGTACTGCAGTTGGTGCTGTCAGAAAATCTGAAATATTACCAAAGATAGATGAAATGCGCGAGGGTGATGTTTTGTTAGGCCTTGCTTCAAATGGTATTCATTCAAACGGTTATTCATTGGTGAGAAAAATCATTAGCCACGCTGGGCTTTCTTGGTCAGACAAGTGCCCATGGGATTCTTCGATGACCGTGGGTGAGGCAGTCTTGATTCCAACAAGAATTTATGTCAAGCAATTGCTACCTTCAATTAAGGAGAAGCAATTGCTAGGGCTTGCTCATATCACAGGTGGTGGTCTTGTGGAAAACATTCCCAGAGCATTACCTAAAAATCTGAAAGCACAAGTTGACATTTCAGTTTGGGAGGTTCCTGAAGTTTTCAAATGGTTTGGAAAGGCTGGTAATGTGCCCATTGAAGATATTCTGAAAACATTTAACTTGGGTATTGGCATGGTCTTGATTGTTAGAAGGGAAAACGTAGCAAGAGTAAAGCAACAATTGAAAGATGCTAATGAAACTGTCTATGAGATTGGGTCACTAGTTCCACGTAAAGAGGGCGAGCCTGGATGTATTGTAAACAATGCTGAAAATCTATATTAGGTTTGATCTTCAGTGTGCTTTAGTATATCAATGCCTTGGTGTAATTTAAAACAACTTAATGTAATGGTGTGTATTTCGAAATTTTAAAATCATTGATTAATATATTTATAGAAAATAATACTAACTAGTATCATAACAACAGGAATATGGTTTATTTTATCTTTCTACAAGTGATCTGACTATTTCAAATATCCTTCATATCTCATTAGCATGATCAAATTTTCCGTATATTGGTAAACTCCAAACGAAAGACCGCCTGATAGGCCTACTTTCAAAAGCCGTGGCGCCCAGCCTTTCCAAAGTTTTAGGAATCCCTCTTCGACAAATATCCTATAAGCACAATTTAGGGAGTTCTTGTAATATATTGGTCTGTACTTTGATTGCATCCTTGTTTTAACCACATCTATTGGTTGGGTCAACGCAACAACAGCGCAAGATGACAATGCACCTAGCACAAACGCAGATGTTTCATCCAAGGGCTTATTCGGCGATAATAATTGTTTCAATATTGTGTATGTCGTGAACCTCACCGTGGAATTGCCCATCTGTCTGAAGATTGTGGGCATCGACCCTTGAAAAAACCCACTTATTCCTCGTGTTAAATATATCTCCTTCATTATAGTGTGCAGTTGAGTTGAAGGTACCTTTTCATACTTAATAAAAGCCTTTTCTTGTGGAGAAACATTGACATTTGGGTTGAGTTTATGGAAAGTCGCCTTTACGGGCTCTGTCTTTTGTTTGGAGACCGATTGCGTTTGACCTTCCGCTGTCTGCTGGAATCTCTCAGACATAATGAGATTGTTTTCTATCATCCTCACCTTGATATTTTCAAACGGAATTATCCACAGGCTTTCCATAAATCCTGTGATGGCGCCTGCAGTCAGCAACCGCAGTCCTGATATCGGTGTCTCTGCAGGCAGTGAAGGATCCTTCATCAGCTCACATGCTTTGTCAAAAGTCCCAAACCTCACCGTCGTTTTGAAAAACGTGCCTATATTTAAAGCTGAGCACCCTGCAAAATATATTTTTACCTGGTGCATCATGTTGAAGGGTGCTGCTCCTGGAACAGATTTATGCAATTGCAATCCGGTTTTGATGAATTCAAACGGGTATGATATAGTGGTTTGAAACACTGCAGCAACACCACCGGCAATTATCTGAGTAGTGACATTTTCGGAACCCTTACTGTTCATATTTGCGGTGTGTAACTGTGATTCATGAAGTCCATTGAAGGAATTACTCCAAGTTCCTACTCTTTATGCTAATCACTGCCTTAAGAATTACGGTTATATTTTCAGCACCAGTTGAATCAAAATTAGGGCTAAAAAATAAAACCTAATTTTGTTGATTAGGGCTGCAAAAAAAGTATATTCCGCTTTCCAAAGCCCTAAAGTGCCTTTTGGTGATTTGGAGCCTCCGTTACGTTGTAAATTGCTCTGAATTGCCCAGAACGGTCTAAAAAGGATTTCTGAGCTGACACATTCCTTCGTACAAACGTATATTTCTGGCCTCTAGTGTTTGTTCGAACGCGGGAAACTTCCCGAACGTTGCAAGGTTATCAGGCCAAAATTGCCAATCGCTAAAACGTCAGAATAAATTGGGATTCTTCATTTGTAAAGAATTATACCAAACTACTCAAAACAGATATTATCTAATCTTAGATTTTTTTTTGTTCAAGTTGCTAGGATAGGTGTATGTTAGCCAGGTTATCGTTCACAGCAAGAAGAATAATCACCGGAGGAAATAGACAGTTTTGCACAGAAATGTCAACTTCATTACAACCAAAATTTGACAAACTCTTCAACAAAATTGATGAGCTCAAACCCGAATTCATAGACGTGGTCAGAAAGGCAATTGCCATTCCAGCTGTTTCTTCTGATGAGGGCTTGAGACCAAAAGTCATCGAAAAGGCGCATTTCATTGCTGACCATTTGAAGAAGCTTGGCTTCACTGACATCCAGTTGAAGGAACTAGGAACCCAGCCACCCCCAGTCAATAATCCTAAGCTTCAACTACCTCCTGTTGTATTGGCTAGGTACGGAGACGATCCAAAGAAGAAGACTGTCCTGGTCTATGGCCACTACGATGTCCAACCGGCCGAGCTAGCAGATGGCTGGGACACCGAGCCTTTTGAATTGTATGTGGATGAAAAGAACCAGGTGATGAGAGGAAGAGGTTCCACAGACGACACTGGTCCGCTCACTGGTTGGTTTAACGTCGTCCAGGCTCACAAGGAGGCAGAAGTTGAGTTCCCAGTCAACCTGATCACCTGTTTTGAAGGAATGGAAGAGTCCGGTTCTCTTGGCTTAGATGAATTGATTACCCGGGAAGCAGATGCTTATTTCAAGAACGTTGATGCGGTCTGTATTTCTGACAATTACTGGCTCGGAACCAAAACACCCGTGTTAACTTATGGTTTGAGAGGCTGCAACTACTACCAAGTTACTGTCGAAGGTCCCGGTGCTGACTTGCACTCCGGTATCTTTGGTGGTGTTATTGCCGAACCCATGGTCGATTTGGCTCAAATTTTCAGCTCATTGGTTGACTCTCAGGGCAAGATTTTGATCGATGGAGTGGACAAGATGGTTGCTCCGCTCACTGAAAAAGAAGAGAAGCTGTACGAGAAAATCGATTACAGTCTCGAAGATTTGAATGCAGCAAGCGGTTCCGAAACTGCTTTATACAAGAAGAAAGAAGACATCTTAATGCATAGATGGAGATATCCTTCCTTGTCCATCCACGGTATCGAAGGTGCGTTCTCTGGTCAAGGTGCCAAGACTGTCATTCCTGCGAAAGTGCATGGTAAGTTTTCGATCAGAACTGTCCCTGATATCGATTCTGACAAGTTGAATAAGCTTGTGATTGATCACTGTAACAAGGTTTTTGCTAGCTTGGGATCCCCAAACAAGTGTACTGCTGAACTCATCCACGATGGAAACTATTGGATATCTGACCCTTACAATGCATCATTCACTGCAGCTGCTAAGGCTACTAAAGTAGTTTATGGAGTTGAGCCAGATTTCACCAGAGAAGGCGGTTCTATTCCTATTACGTTGTCCTTTGAAGAAAAATTGAAGACTAGTGTTTTGCTACTTCCAATGGGAAGAGGTGACGATGGTGCTCATTCTATCAACGAAAAATTGGACATTAGTAACTTTATGGGTGGTATGAAGACAATGGCAGCCTATTTGCACTTCTACGCAGAATCTGCGGAGAATTGATTTGGAAACTGAGTAAGCCCCTCATATGAGGTTGTATTTATGTGTAATGTAGTTTTCTTTTATTTATCGGATCTTCCAGAATGTTATTATGTAACCAAAATCAGAATATTTAATTTCTGCCATAATGTCCTTTAACCATTCATATTGCAGAAATAACGTTGATAACAACGCAGTTTTCCTGGTACCAATTTTGTCATTTTGAAGGGTTGGTTCAAGTCCTAGCTTAATGTAGCCGAACTTTATATATTTATAAGCACTCAGTAAAACCAGTATTCAAAATAAAAAGAGATGCATAAATTTGTTATTAAGAATACATAATAGTGCCATATTAGAAAAAAAATCCTTCGAAGCAAAAATTACCAGCCGGTTTGAAGTTGTTTGGCCTTGTATGTTTCTACTGGTATATTTGAGTTTTTAGATAATTCTGCCTTACCCTGTCGCTTTCAAACCCCTTTGGACTAAATTAACCGAAAAGCTAATATCATAGCTGAAGAGCTCAATTATCATGGCATACCATTCAACAATAATAACATAATAACAGGTTAATTTAGGATTAGTATTCGGTTCTGACTACATTAATTCATAGCATTACCGAACATTTCCTCATATAATTTACGTGATGGTGGAGCCAATGGACCAAGACTCCCAATATTTACTTTCAAAGGACCTTCAGCGTGTAATATTAACGTCTACTTCATCTGCAGTCCCAACTGTCAATGAGAGAAAAGTGGGTGGTCAAGCAGATTCTCAACAGCAAGTAACAAATCTGAGTCAAACAGACTTATTTGAACTAGATCCACAATCATTCGACAAATGGGTTCCATTTTTGAGGGATGCTGTAGAGAAGAACAATTTGACCAATCTGACAGAGGAGCTTTACAATTCCATTGACGATAATTTTCAAGAGCTAGAACCACAATTTATTCAGGATTCCCAGGTAGGTGATAAATTGAGAAGCTCTATCAGTCAGATTTCAGGTGTCCAAACACTTATAGAAAATCAACTTATCCAAGAAGTAGCATCCATACAGGAGCAGCTGGCTTCCTCCACAAACGATGTTATTATGAAAAAGCAAGTTTATGTTAATAACAAAAAGGCATCATTAAAGATATCGGAAGCTAACATTTTGATAACCAAAGTTTTGCAAATATTAGAGTTGTGCAATAAATGCCAAGAATTGATTGCACAAAACGGATTTTTTAAAGCCTTACAAAATCTCGACACTCTAGAGAAAATATATCTCCAAGAATTTAAGAACTACAACTTCCAATTTTTGAAAGATATCTACCAATCCATTCCGATCCTAAAATCCTCGATTAAAGATGAATGTCTCAACTTGATAAGAAATTCATTTAATTTGAACTTGGGAAAGAACCTAGTACCAGTTGGAAAAAATTATATTGATATATATGAAAAAGAGCTACTGCCCAATTGGATTGAAGCCCGTGACTCTTTGAAATTAGGTAACTTCAAGTTCAATTCACCTGTGGAAATCTCGTTACGTGAACAAGCAATACTAAAGAAGTTAGATATTGGTAATTTTTTCAATCTAGATGAATTTCATGATTCAATATTGATATTTCAATTTCTGAATCAAGTGGACTACTTGATCTCTGAATTTTCTAACGAATATGAATTTAGGAAGACAAAAATTATAGATCCGCTACTGTGGAAGCAAACACATACCTCTACATCTAATAGAAAACCTGGTGACATTTCTATGGATTCGTTCTCCAAAGAAATGAACCTCAGTTTTCTGAAGAGCTATTTTTCCAAGATTCTAGGGTTTTTGCTTTATGATATTAACTTGCATAAGTCAACTGATTTTATCCTTGTTGACAACAATTACAATGCAACCAATGAATATTGGGAGGGATTAATGATACGTTTAGATCCATATCTTAAGTATTACGTTGGCAACCAATTGAAGACAGAGGAAGAACTGATTGAATTTAAAGATTTCATGAGCATATATTTATCCATTTTAGAGAACTACAAATTGAGCATTGATCCATTGTACAAGATTTTAATTAGCGTGTTTGAAAAATATTGTCATATGGCTACTGATTCGTTTAAAGAAGAGTTTGACGTGTTGTTAAATGATGATGATTTTATGCCTTTAACAATCAATGATAAAAATCTTTACCAAAAGGTTTTGAAGATATGTTGGATGGATGAAAATGAGATGGTAAAAAACATCCAAAATAATGACGATGATAAGGACTTTGTTGTTACTTTGCCATTCTCACCATTGTATCCGATGACTTGTACATTGATGAAGAAAACCTACTCCAAACTGACAAGTTTTATATCAACCTACTATCGCCATGACCTGCATATTTTGAACAATATATTGGTTAATACTATGGATACCATCCTAAACAATGTAGTAAATGAAAAAATTCGGTCAAAGCTGGTCACTACTTCCAGAGAAGAAATTGCTCAGATTCTAATTAATTTGGACTATTTTGTTATTGCTGCAAAGGAGTTTAGTAACCTGATGACCAAAGAAAACATTTTACACAATCCGGATGTGGAGATCAGGCTATCCTCTATCCAACAGTACGTCGAGAGCCGAAAATATGCAGAAACAAAATTAATAGAATTGATTGATTCTAAAGTTTCAGATATTTTGGAAACTGTCGAGCTTGATTGGACATCAACTGAACTTAGAGAGGATCCTGACATTTCCATTGTTGATATTGCCCAATTCTTGGAAATGATGTTTTCTTCCACATTGGTAAATCTACCATATAGTGTCCAGACTCTCCTCATATTCAGAGAATTTGATTCTCTAACAAGACAATTTTTGGATATCCTTCTTCATGGAACTCCTGAGACGATCACCCCGGAAAGTGTGCTCAACTTCGAGGTAGACATCAAATATTTGAGAGATATTATCCGGCGCATATTCCCTACAAATGAATCCAATATGGGTTCAATTGGTGTACAAGAAACAGCAAACTTTCAATCACCGATGACACCTAGTACACCAACTTTCAATTCGAGCTCTATTGAGAATAATATTAAATCTTTGGAAACTACGTTTACGGAATTGATGCAGTGCATAGAACTATTGAAAGAAAATAACCATGAAGAATATGCCGACGCTGAGGTACGGATGAGGAAGTATCCAAGAATCAGACCAGAAGATGCGCAATTGCTGATCAAAAAAGTTCGCAGAAGGCGGCAACCTGAAGATATGCAAAATTTGGATGACGACATGTCGAACTATCCAGCAAGAGATTCCTCGTCTCCAAGGGACAATAATATCAACGGCAGCAGGATAGCTAAATTTTTTAACAGAGGATAAAAAAAAACTGCCATTTCTTTAGTTATTATAGTTTGAAAACACCACAATTTCCAACAATTTTAGAAGTGTTTGTAGTAATGTATTTTTATTGTGCACTTTAAACTTTTTCGCTTTTTATAATACACCGTAATGATCTTCATATTTGAAGGAAAAAAATCAAGTTATGAGATATTGACACTATAGACATCAAATCTTGATATTTTTATGCTAAGTGGATGAAGCTTTGGATAAGATGGCAAAGAGATCTAGGAACTCTAATAATGATGATAACCGAAACAAAAAAAGGGTACGTTGAATACGCTTAGGTTTATCCGATGAAAGACCAACTTTTCAAGATTACCATATTAACATATTATGTAGTTCAAAATAACCAATGCAATGCTAGACCCAGGCACGTCAGGTGTATATGCTACATGTGCGAGAAAACATGAAAAACAGGCCGCTCAAGAATTAGGGCTATTGTTTGAAGAAAAAGCTCAAGAATTGTACAGTGACAAACTTAATGCAGATTTGCCAGATGAGGATACTTCTTCTGAAAATAAGGATCTCTCCATTGAAGATGAAATCAAAAAGGAGCTGGAAGAGCTGAATGCTAAAAGCCAGACTGGTAGTCTAGATGAAAAACAGAAGGAAATTATCAGGTTTGTAGATTTGAACTGCGAATGTGTGATATTCTGCAAGACAAGAAAACCCATCGAGCCTGAAGTATTTGTTGAGAAGATCATGAAGGATCTGTCAGATCCTGAGAATCAGATCAAAAGGACAAGATATATACAAAAATTAACACCCATCACCTACTCGTGCAATGCAACACTACCGCAATTGATCAAATTGAGTGAATTGGTACTAAAACCCCATTTTCACGATGAGAATAAAGTCGACAAGCCGTACAAATTTGCGGTAGAAGTGACTAGAAGAAATTTCAATGCCATTGAAAAGATGGACATTATAAATCAAGTAGTATCGATTGTGACTAAAGACGCCAAGCACAAGCATACGGTGGATTTGAAAAATTACGACAAGCTTATTTTGATTGAATGTTTTAAGAATAACATTGGTATGTCTGTAGTAAGTGGTGCTTACTTGAAGAAATACAGAAAATACAATGTTCAGCAGATATTTGAAGCTAAATTCAAAGAACTGTGAAAATCCTACCTCAATTCTTATGTTCTCAATTTTAAAATGAACATCGGTCAAAAATCTTACATAGTCTATAGACAGTTGAGATTACGAAAATGCAAAAGATCTCACATTATGATTGTAAAACGCTGGTTTTTCCCAGGCCAGCCAGTCGCTTCTCTTGTTGGGCACTAATCCCATGGCGTTGAGTTTCTGTACACCAATGGCCATCAAAACAGCTTGGAAAACGACGTACATGAACATCGCCATCAATACTTGGCTCTGTGTTTCTTTGTTGCCTAAAACTGGCTTGAATTCCTTTCTTATCGAAAATATCGACTTTATAGGTCCTGAAAGAAGCATGAGAGCTGTCATTATTGGTATTATTTGCAGAGATGTACCAGACATATATGACATGAAGAAATTCATTGGAATTGATTTTGCAGGATTCATGGCAAGTTGCCAAGCCTTCTGTGTCTGTAATGTAGCAATTTGTTCTGCCTTAACAGCTGGGTCTACACGGTTTGATGATTTCGAGCTATTCTTCCCATTTTCTAGGCCAGAAAACCCTGGTGGGCTAGGCAATGAATTCAACGAAACAATCTCTATATTTTTTGCATATTTTGTGTCAGTTAGGTTTTTTGCCCACTGGTGTGCTTCTATTTTAGTCTCGATGTCAGTCATAGTTGCTGTTAGATGTCGCTAATTCTGAGGGATTCCTTACTGGTGATGTATTTAGAGCTTCTCAGCTTAATTTAGTACTGGGCTAAGATAAACGTTCGTATAAAGGTATATATCATTTAACTATAGATATTAGTTATATTCGTCTACTAGATAAATCAGTACTAATGGCTCGAATAGACGTCAGAATTATTTAAAGCAACCCAGTTATTGGATGTAACTGTCTGGAAGTTACTTTTATAATTTAAAGATGGACACTCTTCTCTTGCAAAAAAGCGTAGTGCATATGAGGAGGGGCTCCCGATTTTACTATTAATTCTGAACTGCAGAGGAGACAACAAAATCAACGCTTAGTGAAAGGTTTGATGCGCCAAGCAACTATTAGGATTGAGGAATGCTTATTCAAAGTTTCGCATATTGAACCTAAGAAACAATTCAGATAAAAAGTACCATATTGAAGGGATTGTTACTGGATGGTTCATTCTTTCATTACATGGGGCTAACCGTTGGACGTCAAGTGCTCTTTGGTTGAACAAACGTTGACATGAGACCTTCTTCTGTTTTATTTCTAAGGCCTTCATTTCTAAAATGATATATCTTCAAAGGATAGACTACCCAAAGTATGGATTCTAATCTTCTATTGGGGCTAGTTGACTTACGAAGAAGCTATAGTCGATGGTTTCGCTAGTGAACTCCAAGTCTCGTCTTGCAAATACTCCTATCGAGTGTTGGCGAATTGTAAGCAGTGCCAATACAATACAAAATTGTAATGCATTTAAGATGCCAATAATGAGAATAAAACTTTTGATCTTCTCACGCCCAATAGTCTTCATCATATCACAAGATGAGAAAGTCTCTAAACAGTGTTCTTCGCACGGTTTTTGCTGCATGGGAAATGTGCCTGGATTATATCCTATGGTCTCATCAGCTGCCAATGATTTCATCTCAATGTCATATTGACAAATTAGACTAGCGTTTTGATCATCTTTTGGGACTTTGCATCTCATCGCAATTATTAATAACGACTGGTTGAATATCTTATCTTTTGGGCAAAGAAAGGATTTAATTCACCACTAGTTTCAATAATTCTTGTATAAATATGCACACATATCGTCCTTTTTGCTCTGCCATTTCTTTCTTCGAAGTTTTGTTTTCCATGTGCTCACCTTCTCTTGAGTAATACCAAGAACCTAATTGTACTTCGGACATAGGTGTAAGAGTAGTCAAGAGCAAGGATCTGAAAAACGAGATTCAGTTACTCAAAGAAGGAAGACATATAAGTGACCAGTGCAAATTTTATACGAGCAACTACATGTCAAAGAATAAAATTTTGATTGCGTTTGACAACGAACTCACTGAGTCAGACCTCAAAACTGAAATACTAGCTGATGTATTTGATCTCAATGAATATGAAGGTGAGAACATAGTAAGAGATCATTTGTGGTCAAATAAGTACTACAACGTCAAATTGGACCTTTACATAGACGATTTTGATGATCTACGACAGTGGCTCGAAGAACTTAATAGCCATGAAATGCAGGACTTGCGAGATGCCCTTGCAGGCATAGTAATCGTGCAGAACTTTGAAGCCAAGAGAAAGGACGAAGTAAAAAGGTTTGTGGACACTGATTGTAAGGATAATTTTTTAATTTATTGTAATACAAACAATGCGTTGAGAACATACGATTCCGCAGTGTTTGAAACAGATGAGCAAACTACAAACATGTTCGAGTTTATTGACTGGTATACAGACGAACAAAAAAATGAGTATGGTGAACAGTTAGGAGGGGGTCGTATTCGTGAAATCTTGGACACGAATGATTGGCAAGATATAGAACCATCTGACAACTGTCACTTTACTGCGGAAGTAGAGGGAGAGAACGCATCTTTAGGGGAGCTGACATACCTGCTAGCTAAATTAAATATGGCAAAGGATCATTACAGACAGCTGTCCAAGGTAGATCAAAACTCAGCATATGAATACGCGAGACAAATCTCCGAAGATTTACTTGATGACGTGTAAATATGCATTTGATGGCTTACTCTGTTAGAAATCGTTTATAAAATGTCAATGCAACTGGCCAAAATAGTACTAATATGGCTCTGTAAACGAAAACCTGCCATTTATCTGACATCAATGCTGGGTTCTCAATGTTTAGCAACAATAAATAAAACTCGCTAAGGTAAAACAGAGGTGTCATGCAGTAGGCGTCAACCTTCCAACAAAGAGTTCTCTTCTTAGTTCCAACTCTAGTGAATAGCTTGCACCAGTGGTAGTACATTTGAGAAAAAGAGAGTCCTATTATGAGACTTGAATAACTTGTATTCTTCAGTATGGGCTCAAATTCATAATTATTGCGGAAGTTTAACGTTAAAAAGATGAACATGAAATTGAGTGATTTCACAAAACCGGGGCTCAAAACACCTTTTATCAGTCCACGAAACATGCATTGCCAGAATATACCACCTATACTAGCAAATACTAAAAGATAGCATAGAAATTCATGGATTCCACCTGGGAGAAATTTGGATCCAGCTAGAGGTAGGATTATTAGCCACCTAGCGAATAGAGCAAAATACAGGAACCCTGCTAGCAAATGATAAAATTGGTACAGTTTATATATAAATCTGCTCATTTGAAAATATGGATGTGTCTTTTGAAGAATTATTCTAATATTTCGTTTCTTCAATCCGTAGCTGTTTTACGTATATTCTTCTAGCTTAAATATATTAGACCGAATAACACTGAAAGTTATATACGTACCACAGACGCGAAGGAATATAAAAGGTAGAAGTTAAGACTGTGATTCAACTCTGTTTCATAAAAGGGATAGTGTTAATCCTCTACGCAGTCGAAATTTGACAGTGAATCGAATTGACAGTCCATATTGATATTTTGTTGAAGTTTAATCAAGTACTATTACCAACCATGTATAAACAAACTGTTATTTTACTGGTTATGCTCACATCTTTGGTGCTATGTTTCACCACGGAAGAAGTCGAGATTTTCAAGTTACAAAAGGAGCTCGTCAACAAGTATGGCGAGAGTATTAACTTCTACAAGTTCTTAAAATTGCCCAATCTTAAGAGCTCAACCGCGAAGGAAATAACCAAAAACTTTAGGAAACTATCCAAAAAATACCATCCAGATAAGAACAGAAAGTACCGAAAGTTATATGAAAGATTAAACCTGGTTACTAATATTCTGACAAATGACTCGCAGAGGAAAATTTATGATTATTATTTAAAGAATGGATTTCCAGATTATAATTTCAATAAAGGTGGTTTTTTTTTCAAGAGGGTTCAACCTAAGACCTGGTTTATTCTCTCTTTTCTCTATGTTGCATCTAGTATAATCCATTACGTTATACTGAATATCCAATACTCGAGCAATGTTAAGCGTATAGAAAGATTCATTAGCCAGTGCAAAGAACAGGATGATACAAACGGCCTAGGCGAAAAGCGGTTAATCTTTAAACAGAATGAAGAAGATGACGGAAAAGAAATATTGGTAAAATTTGGTGACGTTTTCATCATTGAAGAGGGTGATCTACAAACTGAAATATCTTCTTCTACTATTACAATCCCAACCATCTATGATACTTTGTTCTTTAGTATTCCCAGAAAGTTGATTAATTTGACTGTGGGAAGAATTATTCCATTAAGCAAAGAAGTAGACCCTGCTGACGCTATAACCGTAGAGAACAAAACTGGGGCTGTTGCAACCAAATCCCAAAAGGAATCGAAAAAACCTAAGACTACAGATGCCGATAAGAAGGGTAAGAAGAAAATGGAGTTACCAAATGGTAAAACTGCATATTCACGTAAAAAAGATCAATAAATATATATGTACTCGCCCTAAAGATAGAGAAAGTGCGCTTTGCATTCCATCTCATTCAATCATTATGTCTCCTCTCGATAGACTTTCTTAATAATATTAAAATCGTAGTTATGATTTTTCATGCCTTCATTCTAAACTGTCATTCATATCCCATAATTTTACTTCGTTATTATTGATAATTAAGATGAGACAGACTTGGTGCTCGAATTTTGTTCAGGTGGGCCTAATATGATAACACCATTCTTATTATTTCTTTCATCAACTTCTTTTCTAGCATTCATAATAATCATATCTTTCAACTTATAGTGTAAGTCAAACTCAGTAGACAGTGTCAATTGTTCTTCCAGTTCTTCAACGTTCACTAAGCTTCCTCCTTCGCCGGTCGGAAGCGGGCTTTGAGTTGGATCAGCTAGTTGAGGAATTATATTACCATTCCCGTCATCTACATAGTTTCCTCCTCCTAAAATTTTGGAATACATTATTCTCGTATCGTTCAAAACCTCATTCGAATAAAAGAGCCATTCCTTATCTTGTAAATTTTCCTGTATGCCAGGTGATATTAATTCCACTTTATAGAGTTTTGAAAACTTGACAATTTCCTCGGCAATCAAAACCAAATGTCCCATGTACCCTAAATTCGTGTGTCTATCCTCGTAGAATTTATATGAATCGTGGTAACCCTTTAAAATAAAATCCTTTGTGACGCTGAAGTTGACGTCCTGGGTTTTTATTAGTTTACTATCCATATATTGATTAGAATCTTTCAAACAAAACAGAGAGTAGACCAAAAAAGAATTATACGAAAAATCCATTCTCCCATTGAATATTTGTTGAATAATGTCAAAAATAACGTTATGCCAAAAATTATTCCAAGGATGATTTAAAAACAGTTTAATGATTTCTGGAAGAATTTGGGAATCATGCAGGTTGATTTTAAAAAGATCCCCAATGGTGGGCTTTGTTCTAAGCTTTGTGTTCTGATTTTCATTAACATAAGGAATTTCAAAGGTTTCATCAAGTTCATTTTCACTACCACTTTCATCGTCAAGAAATGCTTCATCTGCATCTGAATTCTGATCATTGTCAAAACCATGAGGTATGCTATTAAAGAGTCCATTTTTACTATCTTCTTCAATATGGCTGCTATTCTCGGTTTTCAACTTTTTAATATTGGCTTGGTGTTGAGATGTCCCTTCGTTAGTCAACCCATCATTTTCACTTGGTCTCTTATCATGATGCTCGTCGATAGATAACTCTTCTAATGCATCTCGTAATTGAGATGCCATCTCAGTTCTAACAATATCTCGTTTTTTAGCTATCTTTTCAGCCCTTTTAGAGTTCATCAACCCCATATTTGAACAATGTAGAAGTTCTGCAATTAGTTCTACCACTTTGAAACGTTCAAAGCCAAGCGGCTTGTATTTTTGTTTTATCTGGTTTTCTAACAATGGAATTGCTTCATTATTTTCTATGTCATGAATAATTTGAAAGATATCAATGAGCCTTTCTGAAAATTTCCTCAGCATATAGCCTAAGTATATTGGATCCCTAGATGATGGAGGATACGATTTTAAGGTTGTATTGAGAAGGTTAACTTGATCATAATCTGAATTATTTTTTCTGATTAACTCTATCACAATTGAGACGGCTATATTTAGTGCAATACCACGTTTTTCAACAATAATATTGATGAACTCGTCGATAGCCCTATCTGAAGCCAATTTTCTCGTTAAAGCATTTGGTCCTATTGACATGTCGTCCAAAGGTGCATTAGCAGAAATTGCAATTAACGCCTTTAGAAAATCACCAACACAGGCTTGAATGTCTGGTGCATACCTTTCATTATCAAAATGACGCAGACATTTATAAATTAGGTCTTGGTCATCTACTAGCTCTATAATTCCGGTTGGCGATTCAACTTTATCGGTAGCAATACATTTTAAGAAAAAGTCCATCAATACCGATATGTCAATATGAATCATCATATCATCAACAAAGTTTTTCCTAATCCGTATGAAATTTAGGTATTGGTCTTGGCGTGTGAGCAGAAGGTTTTGGTTGATTTTCAAAAATATTGGAACCAACGGTGATTTCTCTGACTTAAATTTTGGATGTTCCAAAATGGACCAAATTTCTGCAAGGTATTTCGCGTGTTTTACCAATGATTCGCTTATTAACCATATGTCTAAGGATAAAATCTCTGAGATTATTGTTGCTCTTCCTAAATAATTTGATTCTGTGAGATTATCATTTGATACATTTTCTACAAAGGCATCATTCTTGTCGCTGAACTCATCAATCGATGATGAGGATGAACTTGTATCAAACATATCATTGGGAATTGAATTTTCGTTTTCATCCAGTGCATTTGTATCTATCTTTTCTATGCACTCAAGCAATTGATCAATTAGATATTCCATATGTTGAACTTTCTGATGCGTTTTCTCCTTGAAGAAAAACCCAAAGCAAAAAAAGTCCAGTAAATTATTGTTTTGTCTTGTCAATTCATTCAAAAGTTCAGATTCATTTAATATTCTTTCAATAAATGAACTATTAAGATTTTGAATTGTAACCGTCATTGGAGAAGTAGTATCGTCTATATCTTCCTCATCTAGATCAGTCTTCGAGGTAAAAGCGGAGCCACTCTCTGAGGATGATGAAGATGATTCGAGTGACGATTCTTCGGAGTCTATTGATAAATCGTCTTCTGTATTTCCAATTGAATTGGGGTCGTAAGCTACAACTCTGTGGCTATTGTTAGGGCCCATTCTAATCAATGGGCTGCTAAATTCATCCTCGGTGCCAGAAACAGCAGTGTTGTTCTGCGAAGAAATGCTATTTTCATGTCCTATGCTTTTCGTTCTATCATTACCATTTGTCTCATTATTATTAATATTATTATTATTGCTATCTGTTCTATTGTTGCTGCTATTGGGCTCGCTGTCGTTTTTATTTCCTCCCATCAAGTCGTGGAACGACGAAATATAATCTGAACTTATGTTGATGGCACTTTTTGGGCCGCTATTAAGGTTACCACTTTCCTGCGAATTGAAGTTCTGATATATCGTTTTTGCAACGTTGGGGTTTGTTTTTTCCAATGCCTTCAAGACCTGAAAATACTCGTCTAGAATTTTATTGATATCGGAGTTGTTCAAACTCTGCCCGAACGGCCAGTATGACATGATGTCTGATTTCTGCCTTCAGAAGAGTGTATGATGGTTTTGATCCTGGCAGGCTAACAGAATTAAATTGTCTTGGGACTCTTAGCCGTTTATTTGATCTTGTTATTCTCTTCGTTCAAATCGCGGTATCGAATGCCCCTGTCTGGATATGTTTCTAAGGTCTCCCGGGGGGTGAGCAACTCTCGCCTATCGTTATCCTCGCCAAAAAAGCCAAGTATTATTCACTTATTGATCCTTGTATCTTGAGATTGTTTGGCGAATCTTAGACCTTTGTAACCATTTACCTAGTGTTCTTAACAGTTTGTATGGTTTTCACCCTATCAGCAAGGAGATGATTAATCTATAAGCAAGTCTCCCAAAATGTGTACAGAGAGTAGATTACCAATGTATGCTCCTGTAAGAACACCCGTTTGAGTCTAGCTTATTCAGTACCTGATTGCACGTTGTATATTCCGTCTGTGTTGTCGACTATTTAAACGATATTTAAGAAAGGATATTCCTTCAATCTAATAATTGGCTTTTCTTAGAATTGCTTGCTTGGTGAATAATAGCGTAGCATTTGACAAGCTTCGCATTGTAGGGTTCTAGTAAAAAGTGACCAGTGCTTGTAACCCTATTACCCGATCATTCTAGGAGAAGGGAAAAACCAATTTTTCCGCTAGAAAGATTCACAAACCAGCGTTAGAAGAGGGACATAAAGACGGTAAGTTCACTTTGCCTGTTATAATTTCTTTTTATCTCGGAAAATTTTGGTCTTAATGGTTGTCGTAGGTCCGGAGTTGCTGGTGGTGCAAAAGCAGTCGTGATTGGTCCAGCCCATAGTTCTTAACAGCCTGCGCTTGGTTTCGAGATGCACAACTGGCAATGGGCCAAGTTCCCAAAATGACACTTGGTAAGAAGCTTCGAAGTTTGTTTACCGAGGTTTCGTCAGTGATGCACAATATCTCTATTGGGAATTGTTAAGGTTCTAACATCTTGGAACAAAAAAGTCCTCTTCGAACGTTTCTGGCAGCGGTTCATTTCATGACGCTCCTAGAAGCGATAAAATCTTGCCTCGTTTTGGTGTACTACAATATGTAAAACCTACAGCTATTCAGATTCTGCTTAGAGGTAGAACAAACAGAATTAGAAGAATTCACCTATTGAAGCTCTTGTTGTCAACATTCCGCCACACTACTCTCCCCTGGTTTTTTGCTGAGAAACGGGCTTCGTTGAACTATTCTCGACTATTAGACCACGAAGAGCTGGTTATTTACTATATGTGATTTTCGAAGGCAAAGGATAGGTCAAGTATTTGAAGTCTGATTAGGATTGAATGAGGGTATCTGACTGGCAATTTGTTCTAAGGCACCTCCAGTCTCGGTTACACCAATATTGTTTAACAATATCGTTTTTAACGACCTGACTTAAAAATGAACAGCCTCATATTAAATTATCTGGGCGTGAAACCGAAGGTCAAGATTCAAACCAAAGAAGGACGCTGAAGTTGCACTCATGAGGGTATTTGGCAAGATTCTAGCGACTCTTGTTGCTATTACAGTGTCTTTGCATTATATTAGCAATATTACACAATGTTCAAATCAACTCGCGGTATTCTGCCACTACACGTCGCCCTCGGTATGGAATATGTATGTGGCGGAGCAGAGTGATTATTACAGAACCAATATTGTTCCACTCATAGGTAAATGCAGTGATGGTTTTGAAAATTCAGTAAAGCCGAAGATAATCGCCATAACGAGTGACGTTTTTGACGACTACTTGGTTCCATTCACAGATAAAGCTGTAGACCTGTATGAGCATGTTGACATGGACAAGTACATCAATAACATGTTTTCGATCTTCAAAAATATCCAGAATAAACTTCGGTTGTATTATAATGTTGTTTTTAGAACTTACTGGCATAAGTTCACAAGTTTATGTAATAGGGAAGGGATGTGCACCAAGCTACATCGTGGGCTAGGTCCTTTCTTTGAGAAATTACGTTTTGTCTGGTACTGGTTGAAACCCTATACAGATAAGGTCAGAGTAACCTTGGGAGAAAATTTTGGTGAATTCAAAGGTAAACTAAACAATTGGAAAACTAACAGTTGGATGGAAAATGGGGTGTTTTATCAAAGTTCCATAGAATCAACTTCGGATCAGATTTCTGAATCAGAAAGTGAAACAGAAATTATAGAAACAGAGTCTGAAAATGAAAATGAAGAGTATGAGACTGATGTAGTGATAACTTCTACGTCCGTTGTATTGGTTACCAAGACTTTGGCAGACCAGGTTGACTCGCGCACTTCAACTGCTGCATCAGATGATACAGAATATAAATCTGCTCAAAATGCCATAGAGGTTTCTGAGCAGGAAGTTTTACAAAATGAATTTGAAACCTGGGCAAAAGTGATTGATCATAAATCATCCACCGTTTTGTCAGTTCTTAGCAAAGATATAAACCATTTCATTAGGAAGAGAATATCTGAATTGGAGCCAGAGGTAAGAAAGCTGGTCCAATCGGTTACACACGAGTCACAAAAATCGTATGAGAAGCTTAATAAAGCAATTGAAGACATTGAATGTCAATCTGAAGTGGATCCAGTAACAGGGGAAACAATATATTTCGATAAAACAAGTAATAGACAACTGGGAGAATACGTTACTAGATCACTAGTTCGTTCATATTTCACCGAAATAAATGATAAGATTGATGAGATTTCAAAGGAAATAAACAAAAAATTAGATAATTTCACCGAATATGTTGGCAAGAGAGCCGAGCTAATAAGAGAAGAGCACCTTGAAGTTTATGAGGAATGGGGTGATGTAATGGTCAGTATGTGGTCTAACAGGCTTGCCTTTGTTGATGTTGTCACTGCACAATTTCCAAACAAGATGGTAAATGAGACTTTGCTGGATGATGAGGGCAATCTGAAAAAAGATGTGACAGAGACCGAGGAAGAAGATGTTTCCTTTGAAAACTGGAGAAAATTTTTGAAGCTCAAAAAACAAGTAATTAAAGCCCGTGACGACTTAGCTGGTAAGTCTACTGATCTTAAACTTGCTGCTGAGTTTGTAAAGGACATAAGAAAGACTTTACATGTGCTTGTCAATGAATCTGGAGAGTACTTATACATTTTGCGTGCCAAAGCAAACATTGCCTTTCAGCAAAGAGAGACAGAAGAAAAGGCGCGTATTTTGAGAGATGAGGAATTGCAGAGACAAAGAGAAAAAGCTTTGAAAGAGGAGTATGAGAGGCAAATTGCTATCGAGAATAACTCCACATACTCAAACGGTATAGCAGATTTGAACGAAGAATCGATTTCTGAAACTTTTCTCGAAGAGGATATCGAGATAGAGACGGAGACCAGGACATTGACTAGGACGGTTACCGAAAGTGGTAGCCAAGGTCGCTCCATGTCAGAGAACGGAACAGAGGCGATATCTAGCTCGTCAAGATGAAGAAACCAATCATACACGATAAGAAATGTTGTGGGATCTGAGCCGGAAATACGAGATCTCCGTATGTATTAAATGATACATTGCTTCTACGAAACCAATTTTGTACTCGTAAAGCAACTAATCAGGAGCTGTGCTAATTCTCGACGAATTCCAACTTCTCCATATCAGTTATATATGAATACCATTTTACGTAGATATATATACAAAACAATTATACGTTTGCAATGTTTGAATACTTTCCTTTTTGCACAGATAATTTTGGCAACGGGTTTCGTCATTTAGTTCATGTCATTTCATACTAAATAGATGTTGAATTTCTTTATAAAATTCATATGCACTACTACCCCGTACACGGCAAATTTTCCACCTGAAAAAAATTATACGAAAAGATGAGCTCTGCCTGTGCAATTTATAAGCGTTACTATATAAAGTCGTGGTAGGTTTTTCTCTAACTATAGTCTTCTGACAACAGGAAAGTTGGATCCTAGGATTATTCAAATACTTTAAATAAAGATAATCAATAACAATGGCTGCTCCTGCTTCTAACTATAAAATTGCTGATATTTCCTTGGCTGCCTTTGGTAGAAAGGAAATTGAATTGTCTGAGCATGAAATGCCTGGTTTGATGGCCATCAGGAAGGCTTACGGAGATGCCCAACCATTGAAGGGTGCACGTATTGCTGGCTGTCTACACATGACCATTCAAACTGCTGTTTTGATCGAGACCCTAGTTGCTTTGGGTGCTGAAGTTACCTGGACTTCTTGTAACATTTACTCAACCCAAGACCATGCTGCTGCTGCAATTGCTGCTTCTGGTGTTCCAGTCTTTGCTTGGAAGGGTGAAACCGAAGAGGAATACGAATGGTGTATTGAACAACAATTGTTCGCCTTCAAGGACGGCAAGAAGCTAAACTTGATTTTGGATGATGGTGGTGATTTGACCACATTTGTTCACGAGAAGTACCCAGAGATGTTGGAAGACTGTTACGGTCTATCCGAAGAAACCACTACTGGTGTTCACCACTTATACAGAATGGTCAAGGAAAACAAATTGAAGGTCCCAGCCATCAACGTCAACGACTCTGTTACAAAATCCAAGTTCGACAACTTGTACGGTTGCAGAGAATCTCTAGTCGACGGTATCAAGAGAGCCACAGATGTCATGCTTGCTGGTAAGGTAGCTGTTGTTGCTGGTTACGGTGATGTTGGTAAGGGTTGTGCCGCTTCTTTGAGAGGAATGGGTGCTCGTGTCATTGTTACAGAGATTGACCCAATTAACGCCCTACAAGCCGCTATGGAGGGTTACCAAGTTTTGACAATGGACGAGGCTGCTCCAGTTGGTCAAATTTTTGTTACAACTACCGGCTGTAGAGACATCATCACTGGTGCTCACTTCATTGAAATGCCAGAAGATGCTATCGTCTGTAACATTGGTCACTTCGACATTGAAATCGATGTTGCATGGTTGAAAGACAATGCCAAGGAATGTATTAACATCAAGCCTCAAGTTGACCGTTATTTGTTGAGCTCTGGAAGACACGTCATTTTGTTGGCCAACGGTAGATTGGTTAACTTGGGTTGTGCTACTGGTCACTCCTCTTTCGTCATGTCCTGTTCTTTCTCCAACCAAGTTTTGGCTCAGATTGCTTTATTCAAGGCCAATGACAAGGCTTTCAGAGAGAAGTACATTGAATTCCAAAAGACAGGCCCATTCACCAAGGATGTTCATGTCCTTCCAAAAATCTTGGATGAAGCTGTTGCCAAATTCCACTTGGATAAACTTGGTGTTCACCTAACTGAATTGAGCAAGGTTCAATCCGAATATTTGGGTATTCCAAACGAGGGTCCATACAAGGCTGATCACTACAGATACTGATTGATACTTCTGCCTTCTGTGCTGGTAAGTTTTTTATTTGCTATTCTTAATCTTTTTCGTACACTCAACGGTATGAATAGAAACCAAAAACTTCAGGAAAAATATTATAAAGCGGAAAAGTGCAGTAGTATTCATATTTTGAATTATTTTCTTACATTCTAATGGGAATACTGGGCATTTGTACTGAATGCATTTTTCTCAAATCTTACATGCATCATACAAAGTTTGCATTTTGACGTTACTGGTTGTACATATAAGAATCTAGGTATAATATATACATATATGTAGATTAATTAAAAGAGATCTTCAACGGTTAAAAGAGGGATTGGCCCCTGGGGACTTGGAAGAATAGGTGAAGCGCCAAAGATATCTGTCAAATAAAATAAGCATGGTCACGTGTAGAGGTTTACATTTAAAGGTGAAGGAAGATACTCATAACCATACAGTTCAGGGATCTAAATAATAACAATCTAAGCAGAGACATATGAGACAAATATAAATTGACAGATTTCAAAACAGGTAATACTTCTCTATAGCTATAATGTCCAGGTATATTGACGAAGTTGATCGTGAATTTATAAAAAGTTTGTTCCCAGAATATCTGCTACAGCAACCAATAGCTTATGAACTCTGGAAAATATACTATACGCACAAGAAGCAATTCCACAAATTGAAAAATGTTACAAATCCACATGAGGTAAATGATGGTAAAAATAAGGATCAGGATTTAATGAATCCTAGGCTAACAAAACTAAATTATACAACAAAAAAAGAGATTTGGCAGAAATTAATGGACTTAGGGGTATTGGGTACTTTGGCGTTTAATTCCACCAATGATGAGTATTTGGTACAAGTTTACAAGTATTTTTATCCAGGAAATGTGTACGATGGTGTAAGTGATGATATTGTGACGGTTCCAGGCATTGCTGGGCAAAATGTTGACGGAAGTGGAATGAGAAGTCACGAACATTCAAAATCGAGCAGCCCCAGTGGATCAGAAAGTGAAGCAGACGAAATGGACGTAGATGATATAGTTGACACTGTAGATACCTACAATACAGAAGACGATGTACATAGTGGAGATTCTGATGGCGCTCTGCCATCTCGGGAGGATATTAACACCACAGGAACTGGGTTAGCGCTAAATACCAATCCGAATCAGGATTCTCAGCATGAGGGAGAGAATATTCAAGATGAAAACAATGAGGATGAACATTCGGTACAGGTGGCAAGATTGGAGCAAGCACCATTACCTGACGACACCGGTAGTAATATACGGAATATTCCAGCTACAGATGCTTCTACTCATACCGATATTAGCACTGAAAGATCAATACTGGTCAGTAACGATGACAATGAAAACAAAAAAAAGATTTATTATCCTGCAACTGATAAGATTCAACCGAAACAGAAAGGAAATAATTATGTTACCGATGTATACAAAATGATGCTTTATTTTTTACCGACTAGGTGGTCTCAACAATCGAATAACAGCATACTTTTATCTGCGGATGGATTTTCTCAATTGAGTCCAAATCCCAATTGGCAGAATTATATGTCTTACGACAGATCTAATACTCTATCTAGAAACAGGATCAATTCATTTCCTGGAAATCAGAAATTCGAATACGCTGTTACAATTGCTAATAATATTATTCCTTCAGAGAAAATTGCCATTTTTTATTACGAGGTAAGAATATTAAGTGTTACGAGTTCTCAAGGTGCACAAAATAGTAATGTTATAGTGGGGTTCAAGATGCCGTCTTCCATTGATATCAGTGGTCCATCAGGTTCGGCTAATCAAGAGGTAAGCTCCACTAGTTCTACTTCAGACATTGGTGTTGGACCAGGTGTTGGACTAACAGGTATGGAAACAAGACGTTCTTCTATGCGTGGTAGTTTCCCAGGATCTACAGCGACGGCAGATGCAACAGATGAAGCTAGTCCTTCGAAAACTGGTTTAGATGATAACATTTTTGGGTATTGTGGAAACGATGGCACAATAACTGCAGGATCGCAGTTCAAGTCATACTCAAAAGCTTATGGAAGGGATGATGTCATTGGCTGCGGTATCAACTATATTGACGGAACAATATTCTATACGCGGAATGGAGTATGTCTTGGGACCGCTTTTACTGACTTATACGACACTAACGTTGTGCCATACATAGCGCTAAAACCTGGCAATTCAGTAAGGACCAATTTCGGACTATACGAGGAGTTTGTGTTTGATATCTTGGGGTTTCAAGAAAAGTGGAAAGTAAGGGCATACAAAAGAATCTTCAATGATGTGGAGAACACGTTTGTAGATAATGATATTGACATATTTTTGGAGGATGAGGAAGAGGAATCAAAAGATTTTGGTGGTGATGAAACAGGAAATACCGAAGAGGTGGACACTTTGCAAGATATCCTATTGCTCAAAGATTCTAGGTTTGAAGATGAACAATTATTTAAACCCGACGGTGATAGGATTAATCACCTGAATACGGTCGATGATTCTATACCTTCAACGTTACATGTAATGATAAACGACTATTTGATTCATGAGGGGTTAATTGATGTTGCAAAAGGCTTTTTAAAGGATCTTCAAACAGATCACGTATATGAGAACCCAATCGACAAGGCCAAGGGGGTTATACGTTACAATGAAAAACAGATTATTAAAGAAGAAAAAAACCTCAGAATCAGGCAAGATATCAGGCGCCAAATTAACGATGGGAAGGTTTGTCAATGTATTAAATACATTGATAAAGAAATGTCTGGTTTGTTGGAGAACAACATCGAATTACTATTTGAGCTCAAGCTAGCCAATTATCTGATAAACATAAGTAACTCCAAAGACATAGGTATTAAAGCTATTGTCAAACAGGGCCAAGAGCTGACAAAGGAGTTTGTTTGCTCAAACAGAGCAACCGAGGCTCAAAAAGAGAACTTTCGTTCTCAATTGAGCAATGTCTCTGCTCTTCTTGCTTACGATTATCCACTTCAGGAAGCTCCTGAAGAGTTGCGTTTCTATTTGTCCAATGAATTCTTGCAGGATCGCCTTTTCCAGGTGGTCAATTCTGGTATTCTAACCCACCTTAAGAAAAACAATGTATGCAACTTGGAGAGTGTCATTTGCTACACCAGAACGATGTTAGGAACATTGATGGATAACAATGTTGAAGGAATGGGCTCGAAACAAGGTCCTGAGTATCGATACTACAAGGTATTGAATATGGATGAAGATTTGTTAAATTTTTAGTTATTAAATCGGTTCTATAGTATATTCCTACGTACCACGTTTTCAAATAAGGCCAAAAAATGTAGCATCATTAAGGATTTCAAAGAGCCATAAGACTCTAAATGTACACTCCGAAGGAGTTTGACAGAAATACAGCTGCTATCCCGCAGAAAAGACTGCCTAAAATGCTAACAACGAAATAGGCCAAAAATTTGGGAAATACTGGCTTCTTGGAATAGGTGATTGCTACTGCCAATGAAAGCAATATGACCGATATTATGCCAGCGATCGATGCATATGTTGCCTGACTTTCCAAATCGAACAGGGCCGTGAATGGTTCTCCAGTCTTGTAGTTTTTCTGTTATTTCAATGCGGTGTATCCTTTGTTAGTAATTTCAAGAAGATTTTAAAACCTTAACATAATGTATACATTGTCAACATACATATATCTGCTCGTAGCTCATTTTGGTTTTGTCTAGTGGGCTATGTTGGTTTCTTAGGTTGATAATATCAAGACGTGTTAGTCTTTGGTGTTTTTTTTAATTAATACTCTAAGGGAACTGATATAGAACGTATGCTGATCCACGACAAATTATTGACAAAATATGCATACAAGAGGCCCAATACGGCAAATCATGAAGTTACCAATTCCTAGACATTTGCTTAGAAACATAACGAGATATAGTACTGTAAGATATGTGCCCCCAGACTTGACAGATTTGTCTTCAAAATGGACAAGTATGAGTGCTGGGCTGCGGGATGAAATAATAGAGTATCTAGATTGGAGAATGGTCAACAATTGGACAGTATTGAGTCCAGCCGAGCAGCGAGCTAGCTATTTTATTGGATATGGACAGTGGGGACCGAGAGACAGTAAGGGATCCCAACAAGATTTTAACTTTGTATATCTCTTGCTGAGAAGCTTGTCAACCTCAATTTTGTTCATCTCTACGGGAGTTAGTATGTACAATCTGAAAAGAGACAAACGAATTTTGTCCGGAATCCAAAGACTGTAATCTGCTCATAGTTTTTATGGAAGTAGTCATTACTATATATATTCTTGTAGCATATTAGTCTACATATCTGTCTATATTACAAGTCTCTGACATAATGCGTTGGGCACGCATATCCCATCGGGTTCTGGTCCAGGTAAAGTTGGTGGTATTCCTCGGCATCGTAGAAGTTCTTCAGGAGTTCAATTTCAGTTATAATTTTGTTGTTCCATTTTGGCTGCCATTTATTCCTTAGTTCCTTCAACTCCAGTAAATCTTCTTTATTTTGGGCGTATATGGCACTACGATACTGAGTGCCTACATCCGGGCCCTGAGCATTGGTGGTTGTTGGATCATGGATTCTAAAAAAAAAGTCGATTAGTTCACTCAGCTTAATTATCTGAGGATTGTATGAAATCTGTAAAACCTCCGCGAAGTCGGTATCACCTTTGCACACTCTCTTGTAAGAGATAGAGTCAGTCACGTCTTTTTTGTCCTCTTTTCCGTTTGCATATCCTACTTTGCAGTCGACAAGCCTATTTCCCAAGTGTTTCCTGTAGATATGTTCTGTGCCCCAGAAACACCCTGCTCCCAATGTGATCAACTTGTCAGTAGCTGGGTTAAACTTAATACTTTTCGAGACTGTGGATACCATTTCCGCTGTAAAAATATCTTCTATGTTGTGATTCTAATAGAGTGATAGAACTTTGCAGCTACCTTAATGACCGTGCAACTTTTATAGTCATTTAGCTTACCGTTTCCCAATATTTGTAATATAAGCTATTCTTGTTGTAGCAAAGCCATTACTTGCGCCAACATACGTAATATCACGTGAACAATCGACAAGTACCGTTGTATCTCCATACCATGATCTGTTCGAAGCTGAAGAAATGAAGCGGCCGTCAAATCAAACCTCATTATCTATGCACAAAGAATTTTATAGCATGAAGATACGCATATATGTATTATGTGTTTGTAAAATTACGTTGAAGGCTTTGTATTAGAAATGGACAGTGTGAAACTTGTCTCTTATGAACTCTCCGGTGAATGTTAATCACAATAGGATAGCACACCAAATGAAACAGATCCATTCCAATGAAAATTGACCTTTTAAATTTTGATTGCCTAATTTCCTGAACCTGTTCAATAAATTAAATTTGGGTTTTACAACATGTGCCCATTTTGATAAAAACAAATGAGCCTGGTTTCATAATTGGGAAATCTTTTAGAATGTTACATTGGCTCTATAATGTATGAGCATTGTGTTTAATTAATTGCTATAATTGTTATAGTACATATAACAACTTTATTTATCCGTCATAAACTCGATAATCCAAATTTTACCGAAAAATTTATCATCTTAACTTCATGATTGATACTTTAGGTCTTTTTAACCGCTAGACCATTTTCGCATCTGAAAGCACCCATAAGGTGTGTTTCACCATTACTCAATGTCTAACTCTCTGTTTTTTTAGAGGAGATTCTTCCCCATTGGCGTTGTTTTTGTCATCCAAATTAACTTCCGAAGTTAAATCAATTAATACAGTGGTTGAAATTCCATAGCCATCTGGATCTTGGTCCAAAATTTCGAGGGAGTCGTCACCTTCGTTTATATCTGATTCACTTTCATCCCCAACAAATAATCTCTTTTTGACTACGTTAAGAGTAACTTTCGATGGCAAGTTGGAAAGGCCATCCTTAGATCCAGCATTTGGCTGTGGGGTACTATGGATCTCTTTTAATGATTTTAAATGTTTTGTTGGTGATGAATGTGACTTCAAAAACCCATCTAAATTATTTCTTTGATGATAAGAATCATATTTTTTATTTCCATTTTTCCTGGGGGAACTTTGTCTCAATCCCATTCCCAAAGTAGATCTTGATTTCGTCAACATTATTTCCTCAAATCTTTGCAGTAATTCTTGGTGCATCGAAAATATATCCCTTGGTGTCCAAACTATGAAACTTTCATGAAAATCCAACTCCTTGTTAATATTGTTGCTCCCGCCTTCAAGAAAACTTAAGTCTAAGATATTGTTAAATTTAATTCTACAATATGGAAGAACAGAATCCCCTACGCCTTCTTTTTTATCCTTGCAATCCAGTATGCTTATTGATTTGGGTAAAACATTTTGATTTAAAATATATGAATTGATGAATGCTGTGTTAAAAGTGGTTTTGAACCATTTTTCAAAATTAGTGAGTCTGGGTATATTCAAATTGACCAATAAATCCCTTACGATATTGAAATCAATGGATTCATAGTTTTTGTTACCGCAGATATTAGTGTATCCGCTTTGAAATAAAGTTTCGTCAATGGTCGTCAAAATAAAGGGATAAAAATAATACAATATTACACCACATGTAGGCCAATTTGTAAAGTTATCATCTTTATGCATTTTACTATAATTTCTGCCAAAAAGCTCTTTTGAATTATTGCATGTGTATGAATGAAGGTACACCTTGAAATCATTATATAACTGCTCTCTGATCTCATCATCCATAGAAAAATCCCTGAATATCTCACAAAATCTTTCCGAAAATTCAGGGTTTGTATGAAAAGCCAATTTTCCAGCTTTCATTTTACCCAAACCTCTGATGCCCTTATTATAATCTGCTCCCAACAAAATAGAGAAAAAAAGTAAGTTCCATCGTGTAAAACAAATCCCTTCTGAAGACTTGTATTTATTCAAATCCATTATTGTGACAAAACTGTCGCTGCTTGGTCTTGTCTGCGTGTTGCTCGGGTTTTTTTTTATGGCTGTTGCTGGCAGATCTTCGGGAAACTTCGAATAATTCTTCAAAACTTTAGTACCGCCATAGATAAAAACATCAGAATCATTCGTCATTACAAAATCGACATAATTATTCGCTTGCAACCATGCACACTGTGCTTCTCCCTCTCCGTAAGTTTCAATATACGATATTTTCAGAATTTCTAGTAACTTTTTGACTATTTCTAACCCATTTGATTCAGTAACTGCTATATCTGATAACAATGACCGCGACGTTGGTGACTCAGCTTTTAGATATCTTTTCCAATCAGAGCGAAACTGGCTAATTTTGATACAGTCTACTTCGGTTGTGTTTTGCTTCTTTGTTCCAATAGCATTCTTGAAAAAGGGTTTCCTATCACCATCGAATACAAATATAAAACTAACATTCAAAAACAGAAGTTCCTTGATTCTAGATAAAAGATTGAGTATTCCTTTTGGCATTGTACCATATCCGAAATACTTCCGTTCAATGTCTTCAGGGACTAAAATTCCGCACTCAAATAACCAGCCAAACGCATCTATTGCTATTCGAGGCGATCGATTGTTTTCTTTGTTGAAATCGAGTGTCAATTTCTTTAATGTAACTCTTTCAGTATATAACGAAGATTGTAGTAGCTCCCATAATTGAGGGACACCCATGGTTCATTGTTTCTCTGTCTTTATTTTTACCTAATGGCGCTAATGTTGGTTCATTTTTTATATTTAGTCTTGATTCAAAGAATAAAACATGAAAAGAAGAAAACGAAATTTTGATAAAAGAAAAATGAAATACCAAAAACAAAACTATGATTTTTTATCTGAGAATAATAGTATAAAATTATATTCTAATTAATAGGAAGCCTATGCATTAAAAGTATGTGACACATGATAGTGTAGCCAGTACACTATGAAATACTGTTTTAAATTGAAAGAGTCGAAATGAGTCTGTGGAGAACATATACTTCCAACAGAAATAGCTGAGACTATTACATACCGAATTTGAGCCAGTCCAATTCGTCTGCAATAGTACGTTGCAAATTAGGAGTATTTGCTCCGTCATTGATTATAGGTGTTACACCGTTACTTTCATTCGTAGGTGTCTCTATTGTGGAATTCATAGAAAGTGAAACGGTACTTCCGCTATTTGGTGTAGCCGACACAGATTCTGGATTCGATAAGGTCATATTGTCTCGAAAAGAAGAGTTTTTTCTAGGTCCTAAAGATGTTTGTCTCCTGAGGTTGGATCCAAACTCATCTTTATATAAACCCCTCTGGTGAACAAGCGAGTCGACATAACTATTTCGAGGTGATGCAGTTACTGGAGTTCTCATCAATGGATTTTGTTGACTTCCATTCACTGGATATGAATTAGATTGTTGACTAACATGAGACATATTTTCAGGGATGGTTCCCGTCAAATTATCAAGCTTTTGAGAAGAATTTTGTAGTTGCTGCGACAAAAGTGAAGTATGCTGTTTGGGATTCATATTCGAATTTCCCTGTGATTCACTTAGAGTTCCAAATAATTCAAAGCCCATTCGAGGTGACTTGTTTGGATTTGGACTTATACCGTTCGACATTACTTGTGTTGATGCAGAGTTCCAGCTGTTCGGCATAGTGATTGTCGAGGATGCACTACCGTGATTGGAAAGATTCGATTGTTGTAAATTTTGCAGTGAAGCTGCCATGAATGACGAAGATGCTGAACGATTTTTTGACGATTTCTTCCTCGGTATTGATATTCCTGGTCTTCCTGTCGAGCTGGAAAACAAATTTTGAGAAGAGCTTAGTGGACTATTCTGGCTATAGCCATAGCCACTGGAAACAACTCTTGGTGACGAGGCTGCACTGTTACCTGCGCTTGTGGAACCTACTACAGAGATATTAAATTGACCTTGAGTAGAGCCTGGTGATGGTTTTGGTAAGATCGGTACCATTGATCTTGATGATGATTTACTGGAGTTTGAATTATTGGAGGAGGTGCTGCTTCTTCTAGATTTCTTCTGTGCAGACGCCAATATTGACATTTTTTTGTTATGATACATTAAATTGTTATCATTTAAACTTCCAGTTTGAAACGTTGCTTGCGGGCTTTGATTGGCAATATGTCCGTTTGATACCGAAGTTGTACTATGTACGTCGTTAATTTTGTTTCCATTCGAGGTTACCTGTCGTTCATTGTGTAGATTACTTGAGTTAACTTTTGGCTTCACCAGATTTGAATTTGCATTTTTTTGCTCCGAATCTCTATATTCTTCTGGTTTTTCTATGATCGGATTATTTTGCGCTGCGAGCTGTTGCTGTGACTTCTTGGTCCTCTTTTTGGTATTTCTCTTTTTTATCACGTCTGATTTCAGTGACAATGGTCTCATTGTACCATGCAATTTTTGGAATAATCCACATGCATTACACAGTGTATTTCCTTGGGGATCACGTCTCCATAATGGCGTCTTAAAAGTTTGACAATTGAAGCATTGCAACTGAGGCTTTTTGGGCATATCAGTTCCTGAACTAATAGAACCTCTTTTGAAGCTTGTAAGAGAAGTTGATGACAATTGTTTAACCAATGAATTCTTACGAACTGCGTTATACGTGGAGGAAGAACTCAACGGAAGCCCATCTTCAGCGTTGAAACTTTTATTTAATTGTGAAAACGATTTTCTTGGTAACAGTCCTGGTTTGGAATAATCACTATCTTCTTTTTTAATACCTGGTGCAAAATTGTTGCCCATCGGGGTCATTCCATGCTGTACCTGAAACAAGGAGCCTCCTTGGACTCCAGCATTGGTCGATGCATATTCGGCCGTGGAGTTTTGGGGAAATATGCCATGCATACCACTATAACTTGATTGCGACATCATTATAGATCCTTGCATTCCGGTATACTGAAGATGAACATCTGAATTAAAACTGTTCGGTGCACTGATGGTTGCAGAACCATTTGAACCATTTGGAGTCATCATTAATTCATCAACATTAAAGTCCCATAGTTGTGCAATTTCACCATTCTGTAGATTCGCAATATCTATCGGCTGTGTCGTTCCACTTGCGTACTGTTGGCCAGTTGCCGTTGTCGTTACTGTCTCAGTCGTCGTTGAAGGTTGGTGGAACCTCTCCGAGCTCCCTATATCAAATAGACTATGGTACTTCTTTTTTGAGTCCTCTAACTTAACTTCAGTTTGGGTTGTATTCGGAACTGTTTCTGGTATTCCCATTTGATCACCATTTCCTTGATTGGTGTTGTTAACGCTGTGATTCTGCACATCATAATTTTCAGTCCACGGATTCTCATGCGACGCCGGTTCATTATCGTACGGTGTCAAAGAGCTGAAGTCCATTACATCGGGCAAAACTTCCAGCATCATGTCGAACGCAGATCCACCGACATTGAATGTATTTAGTACTGTCATATTACTCTCTTTGGCCGCATTAGTCTCTTTATTAGCCTTGTTTTCTTGTGATTCTCGCCTGGTCTGAAAAATGTCATAGGGATCTGACTTTTCAGAATGCGACATTGCTCCATCTACTTCAACAGAAGCCTGTGATTGCAAAGTCTGACACCACTAAATTCCGGAAAAATCCTGCTCTGGAGCCAATGATATCCTAATAGCAATCTAGCAGTTGTACAAACTAACCTCAGCGAACAGACGGATGCAGTCGTGATACAGTGCTGTTACAGTCTTCGTGTCGAAAAAATTTTGTAGTTTGTTCGTCCCAATTGTTGTCGTTCTAAGGCAGAAAATAAAAGTCAAAAACTGCGTTTGGGTTCGAATACGGATACCCTAAAATAAAAACTGCTGCAAAATATGAATGCCACCTTTAGGAGGTTCTTGTATAACTGTGTTTCTTATGTTTGGTTGATATCGTGAGTTACAGAATATTTTCAAATTCTATTTAATATTACAAGGATGAATTAATTTCTCTGCTGCCATGGATTGAGTAATCCTTGTGTTTTCTTCCTAGAAGCAATGCAGAGATTATGCTTGAGAATAGAAAAATTTACGCTGCCCGAAGAATATGTAGAAGAAAAACACGTTGTATGTAGGTACCACAGTTTCAATACCGCTTGACGACGCTAAAAAAATAGAGCATTACCCTCCTGAAAGGGCTACCTGTATTCACTGCAAACGTGTTAGACCATAGAATAAGAAATGTACACACCGCAGAACTTCGACTCATTCATTGCAGAGCGATGTGCTTGGTTCCTAAAATCCCAGGACACTATACTGGATTTGGTGCCCCCGCTTTGGGTTATTCTTTCACTAACCCACCCACCCACCTAGGCTCATCTTTTTCAGAAAGCATCGTAGAACAGAGTCTTGGATCTATCGAATTAAATCTTACTGAATAAACATTTCGTAGTGCTGTAAGCATGAGCTGAGGAACTGCTCAGACGGTCAGACAGAACCGGAGCATTCATTAGCATCGAAAATAATGTGAAGAGCGTCGTACCTCTTTTGCACCGGAAAAACATGATTTTCCACACCTTATTATTTTACTCCTGCCCGCGACTGCTACTGCTACGGGTTGCCTATGAGAAGAAATTAAAATGCGGCGGTAACCATCTTGTCATAACAGTGTCAGATGGTCTGCGATCTCAGTTGAACAAGTGGGCCATGCTGACTTGAACCCAATGAAGCATTGATCACGTGGCGGCGAGCCACAGTCGTCCATTGCATCGAGATCCAGCTGACACAATGTAAGGTGGGAATTGGGCTACGCGGTTACGTTGGCCATAAAACTGCGTACATATTTGATGTCCTACTCATTCTCCAAACGTTGGATTGTGTAGAAGGACAAAACTAATGTGCTCTGCGAAACTTATGTAGGCAATACTGTGCAACTTTTGATATAAGGGTGTGGGAGTCAAGAAGAGTTACACTTTGAGGTTGCTTTTGAGGAGAACAAACAGCATTTATACTGAGGCTCCAAGACTAATGGCAAAAACCTAGATTAGGCTTGTAAAACCAATGGGGACGTTTGCCATGTATTTCGAGTCAGCTTTCATGTCATGGAAATTGAGTTTATCTTTAAAGGTATGGCAAACCCCTCCAAAAGCGATGGCAACAACCTGCTCTTGGTACATGAGCCACTACGTCAAATATTATTTCATTGTTGGAACTCTATAGTCCGTACCGCAATGTAAATTGTATAATGACTGTAGAAACTTACCCGGAACTAATTACCCGACTCGAAATTTTATCGAATTTACGTGTTTTTAGAATTGTATTATGGGCTGGCATTTTTCCAGTCTTGCGCACTCTAACATGGCTTCGTTAACAAAGCAGCACCAGAGAGAGAGAAGAAGGCAGGACCACAGCCATCGCGATACGCTTTAGAGACTTTCTGATAACTTTGCACCACCATTGCTCATATTCAGCACCAGATACGCGCGAAAGGACAGAGCTATACAAAGATCTTAGTTTAGCTACAAAATATTCAGAAAGAAAATAGATTGAGTAACATCAGATCTCTGAATTCAATACCAAGAGAAAGCCAAAGTGTTTATTTCAGCGGAAATTTTAATATTTTTGGTACTAGAAAATACTGGGGTACTATAATTGATAGACTTTGAACCCGGTTTTGTTGTAGGAATATTAGTTAAAAATGTCTGAATTGAAAGCTGGCAATCTGAGAGCACACGGCGATGTGTTTGAGTCAATTGCAAACTCGGGTCCGATCTCGATTTTGTCATACTGTGCATCTTCCATTTTGATGACTGTGACCAACAAGTATGTCGTCAACATCGAGAACTTCAACATGAACTTCGTCATGTTGTTTGTTCAATGTTCAGTTTGTACACTAGCCCTAGTTATACTGAAGACACTGGGGTACGCGAAATTCCGTTCGCTGAATAAGACTGATGCTAAGAGCTGGTTTCCCATTTCAATTCTTTTGGTCGGCATGACGTACACGTCTTCAAAAGCTTTGCATTACCTGGCTGTTCCAATCTACACCATTTTCAAAAATTTGACTATTATTTTGATTGCATACGGTGAGGTTTTGTTCTTCGGTGGCTCAGTTAGCCCAATGGAATTATCCTCCTTTATCATGATGGTTTTGTCCTCCGTGGTAGCTACTCTTGGTGACAAGCAAGCTTTGCAAGCCAAGGCTGCCGCTACAGCTACCGAAGCAGTTTCCTCGTTCAATTTGGGCTACTTGTGGATGTTTACGAACTGTATTTCTTCCGCTCTATTCGTCTTAATCATGAGAAAAAGAATTAAGTTGACAAATTTCAAAGATTTTGACACTATGTTTTACAATAATGTCATTGCCATTCCAATTTTGATCATTGCGTCTTTCTGTTTTGAAAACTGGTCCTCTGAGAACATTGCTACGAATCTAAATCAATATTCTGTCTATGCTATGATTATTTCTGGTCTTGCATCTGTCGGTATATCCTATTGTTCTGGCTGGTGTGTTCGTGTTACTTCCTCAACAACCTACTCCATGGTGGGTGCCTTGAACAAGTTGCCAATTGCTTTATCTGGCCTCATTTTCTTTGATGCACCAAAGAACTTTTTGTCCATCTTATCCATTTTCATCGGTTTCCTCTCTGGTCTATTATACGCTGTCGCCAAGCAGAGAAAGTCTCAACAGGCAGCCGGAAAATAGTTGATAGAAGTATCGTACTTTTTTATTTATATAGTAGATTTTAAATCATTATCAACATTTTTCATCTTTATGCTCAACTAACGAGGTGCTAACTAAAAAGTTTTTAAATATAAGAATTCGTTCTTACTTAATAGAAATATTCACTCCGTGTCGAATCGGTATGATACTTTCCCTTTTTGCTCTAGTAGCAGTTGTGGTATTTTATTTTTTAATTGCTGTCGTTCCCCTAAAGCTAAATTGAAGTTCATATTAATTAATTTGCCCGACAACATATTGAAATATGCATAACTAAGAAAATATAACCCAAATAGTAATGTGAAGAAACCTTTCATTTGCTTATGGAAAGATCAAGTAGTAATGATGCATATGTCAATGATTCACAAGATTCAGAGGCAAATACCAAAAGTGAGATATTAGACCACAACGAATCAAATAAAAAAGATACCATTATTAATTTAGATTCTAGTGATGCTGAAGATGATACTATCTTTGACCCAATAAGAGACGATATTATCTTTCAAAATATCATTTCTCTGAAAAAAACTGATAATGGAAATGTGACAGAGCTCTCTAATTCAAGAAGTGAATATTTCCCAGTGAAACAATCCATTGTTGACGAAAAACTTGATTCTAACGTAATTCACAAAATCGAAGAAATAGAAAAATTAAACGTTGAGCTGCATGATTTGGACGAAATTCCTGAAGATAATTCCGAGGAACTGATAGATTTTTCAGATTTAGTACGACAACATTTGAAAAGGTCCGATGACATTGGCGCCTATGTTGATGTGGTCTCGAAGGAAAAGTTGTCAGGAAGATATATCGATTGGCACTTTATAAGAGATGATGCAACTTTTGATGATGACATTTTAGTTGGTAATTTATGGGATCAAAAACACGTCCAGAAGAAATACACTACAGTTTCTGAAGTCTTGATTGCTTTTGGTGTTCCAAGAGATTTGCTAGGTGATGTTATCGGAGATGGTAAAATGATCTTATCAGCTGAAAAAGACTACGATTCACTTTGCACGATACTGCCTGTTGAATTCATGTCAAAAATATTGAGGATATACAAAAACTATCCACCATACTTGAGAATTGTTCTGTGCTTTATATTAGACAGAAAAATATTTGAATCTGTTGGTGAGGATGATACATTCAGTGATCTTCTCACCTCTTTTTCACCTGACGAAATATTACAAGAATATTTGGGACTGGTGGACATAAATGATTTCATGATGCATTATAGAATTGTAACATTACTTCCGACAATTAAAAATGAACTACTGGACCAGGTCCTGCCCAAAGAATTCTCAGATGAAAATTCCGGTTCTTTGCTGATAAATCGATTCACTAATTTCATAGATACCAGAAATTTAAAAGGGTTGTTATATTTTTTACTGACAACGTATGGATCTAAATATTTACCATTTGGCAACTGTGTCCTGTTGACCTTCTTTAAAGATTGCATTGATGATATTACAATAGGTGATGTTGAAGAAGTCGAATTATCGCTTATTAAGGGTATCCTAACTATTTTTTCCAAAATTGGAACTGATGATAATATGATTGAAATAACGTGATAGACTTCAAAGAATTGTAGTATATAATTAACGTAACATGTTGTACTAAGAGCCTGTCCCTTTTAAATACGATCTATAAAATTTCTACCTTTACAATTCAATTACCATCAAAACAGCTCTGGCATAACCTTCGGCAAGTCCAATATATCCGAAATAATTATAGAGCCTTCCGGAGTCTTTCCCAAGTGTTCGTCAACCTCATCTTCCACTAGATGAATGCATTTCCTCATACCCAAGTTAACACCTGTTGAAACGTTTTTACCGCTGTCGTCTATAAACCATGCATTTTTGAAAGTTCCTAAGCCGCTTTCTCGCATAGCCTTATTATACGCACTAACATCAGGCTTGCAAATAAAATTGCTTACTTCTGAATAATCACAGTATGTAATTCCATCAAACAGATCTGCTATTCCAAGTAAGCGAACACAACGTAAACCATGATTCCTATAAGCATTAGTAAAGAGCCATAATTTATCCACTTCTTTGCTGGCCTTTAACTTCTTTAACATTTCTCGTAACAGTTTGTCTGGTTTTAGTATATCTTGCAGAGGCAATGAGTCGTCTACCATTCTATTATACTCGAGCGCGTTTATACCGTGGAATTTCACTAGCCCACGTATAGAAAGGCCATATTCTTTGTAATAATACAAATGTAGATGTGCAGCCTCCTCATCTGCTAAGCTCAACTCATTTTTAAAATACTCATGTATGGATTTAACCATGAGATCTTGTATTTTTGTCGATTTGCGGTACAGACAATTGTCTATATCAAAGAAAAATACTTTTAGGTCTGCATCTGCCTCTGGATTCACATCGGGGTCTACTTCGAATGTAACTTGCGAGCCTTCATAATCCAAAGATTGTAGATTCTCTTCATTGAGTTTTAGCTGCTCTTGAACCTGCTTTCGATATGTCTCTCTGTGATCTTTTGAAACGGTCATCTTTCTCGATAAAAAGTCAGGTTGAACTTCCTATTCTCCTTGATATCAAATGATGGGGAAGTCTCAAATTGTGATCGCAATGGTTAGCTTATATGTATATATCTATAGATATAGATATGATATGGGGGCTTGTTGGAGCCTATTGTATACCTTACGATTTTTTGACTCATCGGAATTTTTGGATTATATTCCGGGTGCTAAGAATACGTATGGGCCGTCGTAAAAGATACATAGAAGTCTTGGCGCAAGTGCATTAGCCCTCAAAAAACCATAATCTTACCAACAATCAGAAGTACAAATATTAACTAATTTTATATCAAAGATACAAATTTTCCAGTTCTTTTACTTGCGCAGTAAGCAGTTCGCTATATAGCGTGTCATGATATGATCTCATTATTCGATGAATCATCGTATTGGTACTCTCTGTACAGTCGGCATCCACTCCGGAGCTTGTCGGTATCAGTGCATTGAGAATTGTGGTAAGTTCAGATGACAAACTTTTGATCTTTTCTCTTGATCCACCATATTTTTCAAATTGGCCAAAGAGACGTATTATGGGTTGCACATATTCATATAACTGCAGTCTATGCGTTGTGTTTAATCCCTGGTTCGACAAACGAGCGTTTTCTATCAGAGTGCCAATATCCATATTGTCGCTGACTTTTGTCGGAAATTCCAAAATGAACTTATTCTCTTCCTCAGAAATGGCATTGTTTTCTACCACGTTTGTCAAAGTCTTAAATTGCTCTATTATGCTATTCATGAGCTTCTCCAACAATCTGTCCTTGAAATATTTAGTCTGCGTCACAGATTTTACGAGCTGATTCTTAGAATTCATGAGTTCGTCAATATCCTCTTCAAAGATATACTTAAATACCATATCATCTATATCTTCCATAACTTTGGCATCACACATTCCTGAAATCTCCTTTATCCTTGACAGTATTTTGTGTAAGCTGATCCATTGCGTAAGCGTGAAGCTTATGTTAACAGGTACATTCTGGATAATGTATTCGAGAAAACAATTGGTCTTTTTGTGAATGATGGAAATGTATTGATCAAATTGCGAAATATTACCTAGAATTTCGTTGAATCTCGCTAATACGTTATCAAATAATTTTCCAGCTGTCTTGGATGAATGATATCTTTCCAAAAAATCATTTATGGCCAAAGTCCAATTGCTGACTTGCAAAACTGGAAGAATATCCTCTGAATCACACAGACTTTCAGTTCTTGCCTCGCTTCTATGGGCTTGGGCAAGGTCCAACTCTGGTAGCTTTTTCATTTTGAATAACTCATCTTCAAAACATAGCTCTCTAAAAGTGTCATCGGTGTCTTTGAGATTAGATAGTAAACTAGAAACCTGTTCAGTAACTTCTAAAATATTTGTATAATAGTTGTGCAGTTTATTTCCAAAATCTTCATTAATTTTTTCAATTTCTTGGGAGAGTTCCAAGTTATAGTCCTTCACTTCCACTACATTACGTTTTCTAAAAAGTTCTAAAACGTCTTCTCTTATTACTATTGATCCTTCCATTACAAGTATAGAACCTTGGCCAATTGCTATCAATACAATTTTGAAACGTTGTGACAGCTATCAACTAAAAAACGGGTCTTATGCATGGAACTTATTGTTGTTAGTAGACTTCATAACACAACATCAGGAATATATACGTATATAGTGAGTTGAAATTAAAGATTTTTAAAATTTTTCAATATTAATAGCAAGCTCATCGCCATTCATATAACGTACTTTACCGGAGAATAGACTAGTGTCTATAAAAGGCTGGTTAGAGCTCACAAAAGTTTAGAAATCAGACTAAATTTTTCGATAAGGCTATCAAAGACAGTTCTATTAAAGTATAGCTAGTAACATATACTTTTAGTAGATTTTGAGAAATTTGATACTATAGAGGTTTTACGGTAAAATGCCACCAGTATCATCATCAAAAGCCAAGAGAGACGCCAAAAAGGCAGAGAGAGACGCCAAGAAAAAAGAGGCAGGTAAGACCGTTAGAAGACTTGGTAAGAAGAAGGATCAAACTGAAGATGAAGCTGATGAAGGCGAAGCTGCAGCACAGGAAATTGCTAAATTGAAGCTACAACAAGACAAAGAGGGTATTTCCGACCGTGTTGTCACAGGTGTCTTAGATTCCTTACAAACATCCAGAGATATTAAGTTATCTTCTGTCTCTTTGCTATTTCATGGTAAAGTTTTGATTCAAGATTCGATGCTAGAATTAAACTATGGTCGTCGTTACGGTCTTTTAGGTGAAAATGGTTGTGGTAAGTCTACCTTCTTGAAAGCTCTAGCAACAAGAGAATACCCTATCCCAGAACCTATTGATATTTATTTATTAGATGAACCTGCTGATCCAACTGAATACTCTGCTTTAGAGTATGTTGTTAGAGAAGCACAAAACGAGCTAAAACGTTTAGAAGATTTGGTCGAGAAGATTATCTTGGAAGATGGTCCAGAATCTGAATTATTGGAACCTCTATACGAGAGAATGGACGATATGGATCCTGATACCTTTGAAAGCAGAGCGGCTGTTATCTTGATTGGTCTTGGTTTCAACTCGAAGACCATCCTAAAGAAAACTAAAGATATGTCAGGTGGTTGGAAAATGCGTGTTGCTTTAGCGAAAGCGTTGTTTGTCAAGCCAACACTATTATTGTTAGATGACCCAACGGCCCATTTGGATTTGGAAGCTTGTGTTTGGTTAGAGGAGTACTTAAAAAGATTTGACAGGACTTTGGTCTTAGTGTCTCATTCTCAGGATTTCTTAAATGGTGTTTGTACCAATATGATAGATATGAGATTGCAGAGGCTCAATGCATATGGCGGTAACTATGATTCCTATGTTAAAACCCGTTCCGAATTGGAAACAAATCAAACAAAACAATACCAAAAACAACAAGATGAGATTCAACACATCAAGAAGTTTATTGCTTCTGCTGGTACATATGCCAACTTGGTTAGACAGGCTAAATCTAGACAAAAGATTTTGGATAAGATGGAAGCTGATGGTTTGATTCCACCGGTTGTACCTGATAAGGTTTTCTCTTTTAGATTCCCATTAGTCGAGAGACTACCACCTCCAGTCTTGGCATTTGACGATATTTCCTTCGCTTATGATGGCAAGCCGGAAAATAATTTATACGAACACCTAAACTTTGGTGTCGATATGGATTCCAGAATTGCTCTTGTTGGACCAAATGGTGTTGGTAAATCCACTCTTTTGAAGATCATGACTGGTGAACTTCAACCACAATCTGGCCGTGTTTCCAGACATACTCACGTCAAGTTGGGTGTTTATTCACAGCATTCTCAGGATCAACTGGACTTGACAAAATCTGCTCTGGAATTTGTCCGGGACAAATATTCTAATATTTCCCAAGATTTCCAATATTGGAGAGGTCAACTAGGCCGTTACGGTTTAACTGGTGAGGGCCAAACAGCACAAATGGCTACTCTATCTGAGGGTCAGCGTTCTCGTGTTGTTTTTGCATTGCTAGCTCTAGAACAACCAAATGTCTTACTTCTAGATGAACCTACTAACGGTTTGGATATTCCAACAATTGATTCTCTGGCCGAGGCTATTGACGAATTTAATGGTGGTGTTGTTGTTGTGTCACACGATTTCAGATTACTGGATAAGATTGCCAAGGATATTTTTGTCGTTGAGGACAGAACAGCTACAAGATGGGATGGTTCTATTCTACAATACAAGAACAAATTGGCCAAAAATGTTGTCTTGTAAGTTACTTTTCAGTTCATCAACTCGACATTCAACTATCAGACTGTTTGGCTTCTTCATTTTCTTAACTAATCATTTTAGAAAAGTAATAATATAAATCATTACCCAATTCTAAGTAATCAACCTTATAGTAAAAGATATGATAGATATATTGATTCAATTCTATAAATTATTGTAATAATTATACAATTTAGAATGGATTGTTATCTCAAAGCCAGAGATAATAAACCAGTCATTCTGCTACCATTTATCCAGTCAAAAAAAAAAAAAAAAAAAAAAAAACTCCGTATTAAAAAAAAAATTTACCCTCTTAACCCAAATTATATCCAAGCTATTCATTATCTGAATTGGTCAAACGATCATTATGCAAGTCTTAAACTCAAATAAAGCTAGGTTTTGGAAGATTATTTGCATTGGGGTCTTTTGATGCAAAAGATGCGCCTGCAAACGAATTGGAATTACGATTTGTTTTCGATTTGTTATCAACCTTTCCATTAACTGTTCCATTTGAAGGAGCATTCCGAGATCCCAGAGATTCTTTTTGTACCATTTGAGAGGATTGTTGTTGCTTTTGTTGTGGAATGTCTAACGCCTTGTACATCATCGGAATTTGATGTAATGGTGGCTGAGGGTACATTGGATTCATTAACGTCTGCTGTGGAGTGATAAACTGGGGGGCCAAAGAATTTGAAGTCCAGGTATAATTTCCATATGGATAACCTGCCATATTATGAGCTTGTGAATGTCCTTGTACTTGTGGTTGTGGTGGCTGGTGCATTGTGGGGATTTGCTGTGGTGCCGTCATGGGAGGTGTCAACGGAGTTCTATATGTTGGGTACAAGCCAGGATGCATATATGTTGGCGACATAATAGGTACCTGTTGAACCTGGGGGGAGTTATTCAAAATATGAGTAGGAGGTATCTTATCGTATACCGGCATTTTCGAACCTTGAGTATCTTCTAAGAATTTGGTTTCTAAACTTCTTTCCTTTAATTGCTGAGTTTCTTCAGGATTTCTCCTCTGATAGTTCAAAGGCTTTTCCGATTCCTTTGCCCTTGATTTTGAAGTCTGGTTCCCTCTTCCCCTTTCAGCCCTCTTCTTAGGAACTGCCTCAGAATCTAACAGTAAATTCTTGAGTTCATTTGTCAAAGAAGTAGCAGAACGATCTTTTTCTTTCTGTGAAGTCTTTTTCCCTTTTTTCTCCCTCTCCTGAGAAGCATAGCGGTTGTGATGATTTTGGGGTTTGTCTTGGCTCTTCTTGTGTTGACTTGAATTTCCGAAGTCTGGTTTCTCACCATTTGGTAACACCTGCGGTTGAGGAATCAGGTTGTCTGGGGCCTCTTGTCTAACTCTGTTTTTCTTCTGACCCTCAGTTTGTTTTCTTGTCAGTTTACTAAAGTTACTAGTGCGATTTTTGCTTGAAGACGACAATAAGCGCGAACTGTTGATGTACATAGTGTCTGTCGACATGTTCACTCCTCTGTATAGTCACGAAAATCTTAGAAATGATACAACTATATTTTCCACATAAAACACCTGTACAAATTATTATGCCAATATTTAGATTGTGTAAAAATGATTAGTAGAGAGTCGCTGACTTCCTATAAAACGATTTGTTGCTTGTTCTTTTGGTTTAGTCTTGTGACAAGATTTTTATGTAGCAAGTTGTATCTCTCCTTTAATATCTTTCGATTATCAAAAGAACACTGAGCAAAACAAGGATGTAGACTCTCGTTCCTGAGTCTGATCACGTGAGCTAAAAACTCTCGAATAAGACGCCGCGGAACGAGGTCCCACACACTATATAAATTAGAGTGAAAACTTTTCACAGTAGTCTAGATTCCAATAGCAAAGGATCATCGATCAATTGTCATTCAAGTTCTATTTAGTTTAAAGTATTAACCCTTAGTTTAATATCGTAAACCCTGAACTTGGAGCAATTATCTACAAGGATTATTCACGTGATATAAGCACTCTCTACGTTGAATCAAATTTGAGAAGCGGAGAGTAACTGATGAAACGTTATTCTTATTTATGCATCATATTAAAGAATCCAAAAATGCTTCATCGTCCTCTAACTCATCAGGAAGGCAAGTCGTATTCAAATCAGTTTTTCTTTCTTCAGGAATGACTTTCGCCCGTTGAATATTGCTTGTTTCATCTAATTTCAAAGAAACTCTTTTAGGTTTGGTGCCGCTTTGTTTGTTCCCTAATATATGATTGATTTGATCTACGTCCATTGAATCCAATTCTTTGCTTGTCAAATTCTTAGTACTATCCTTGTACTGTGTTATATCTGCCTTCAAATGCACTTTTCGGAGCGCCGCTTTGGCTTTTTCGTTTATGGCGGTATCAACGGTGTCATCTATTGCTGATCCTAAATCTAAGGCCAAATCCTCCTTATATCTATAGTCGTTTGAGTTCAGCAATTTCTCCTCTTCACTTGGAGCCTCTTGTTGCTTTTCTTGCTGAATCTCTTGTCGCTTTAAAGCTTTGTATTTTCTATCACTTGGTGTCAAGTGCTTATACTTAAGCTTCTTTTTATCCTGAAATTTTCTGCGATTTTCGATCTTGAGACTGGATGGATCCATTACTTCTTGGGTATCTCACAGTATTCTATTATTCTTCATGTTATTTCCTCATTGCAGACTATGTTCTTAAATTTAAATATTTAAATAATTGGAAATTTAGGCGTTCTACAAATCTAAAGAAACAAATCAACTGCCAAGTTGAGAAATATTGAAAAAATAGGGCTTCAAACAACTCTTAAGGGATCTGTGTCATTGTTGCTAACAATGCAGGAAATATTTTCTTTCTCAAATAAAGGGGCCATGGTACTTCTCAAATACCCACGTTCGCTATTAGAATGATTACACACGATGACGGCCTTTCCTAATTCCTTGTATTTTAAAATTTCGTGATGAGACAGTTCGCCAGTGTAGTATAGATCCACATTTTCGTTTAAAGAGCGAAATACGCCGGAACCACTCCCTGCGCATAGGGCAATGGATTTAATTTTATGTTGGGAAATATCGGAATACAGAGACGAAATTTGTACGTGGTCAATGTTTAGACTAGATTTGACATTCTGTACAAGCTCATGTAGTGATACTTCAGTTTGAAATTTGACGAGACGCCCGTAACCAACTTCTTCAGCTGCATGGCCCGGTTGCAATGCAGACTTGACTTGTTCAATAGATTCCACGGACGAAACTAACGACATGTTGTTCTTGACCAGCCCTTCCACAAGCCAGTCATTAACACCTCCTTTAGTTGCATCGACGGCAGTATGTGGACAATAAACAGATATGCCATTTTGAATCAGTTTAATGGCACTTTTATGTTGAGGATTGCGATCAGGTGTTATACTTTTCCAACTGGGAAAAATGAATGGATGATAAGCTAAGATAGCGTTGCAGTTCTTGCTAATAGCCTCCTCGACTACGGAAGACGTCAAATCAATTGTCAACAAAACTTTTGGTTTCGACTGCTGCTTCACGTCATCATCTTGTACTGAACAGTCTATGATCAAGCCTGTATTGTCCCATGAGCTGTCTGCGTATGCTGTGGGATAATACTTCGTGACAATCTTGATGAAATTTTGTAACTGCGTCCTACTCAACGCCAATGACATTTTGTTTATACACCTGATAATATTTATAACTCTTTCAGTTTTCAACCTTATTCTTAGTTATTGGGTAGAATTAATCCTGCCATAATTTTGATTAGCATATGCATCCACTATAGCCAGGCTTTCAAAAAATTAGCTGAATAACTTGTGGAAAAGCACCAAATTCTACTAACAAAGGTACCTTAAAAATATACAGAAACAATTGCCCAATCTTTTATCATGGTAACAGAGAACCTTCTGAAAGAAAAGCTCGCGACTGCCTTTCCCGATGCATATAACACAATAGTCACGGATATTTCCGCTGGTTGTGGCCAGTCCTTCGATATCGTGGTAGTAAGCAATTCCTTCAAAGGAAAAAACAAGTTACAAAGAAGCAGATTCATCAACGGAATTCTTAAAGAAGAGATTGCCCAGATTCACGCATTTAGCTGTAAATGTTATACTGAGGAAGAATGGGCTAAAATTGTCATCTAGGAACGGCCTCTAAAGATGAAACCAAGTATGCTTTTTCCCTGCAGAGCTGATCTAGCAATCGGAAGACGCATGTAATGCAAACGAATAAATATTTCTGTATGGTTATGCTAACAATTACATATGTTGTTTAACTATAAGGAGGAGGTTGGTCAAAATTACCCCATTTGCAATTTTGGCAATTCAAACCCACAAAACTTAACTTCCTGTTCTCCAATAATGGTCTATTTTCAAAAAACTCTTTACTACCAGAGAAAATAGCACCTCTAGCCACAGGAGAATATGAGGAAGATCTGCTATTTTGTTGTTCTGGAAAGTAAGATTCCTCTAACAAATTTAATTTGGGTGGAGAATATCTTCTGGGTGTAAGGATCTGGGAAGGATGCGTCAATGCCATATGAGAACGTTTAGAATCAACGGACATAACCCTCCGTAAATCAGTACTCTGAGCTATATCAGAAAGAAATGGTTGTCCAAAAATAGAGATACCATCGTTTCTCAATGCTTCGCCCTGTTTGTCTCTCACCTGCGTCAGAGTATAGTTGTTTGTCGGCGTTTTTGACCCTTCCATATCTGAAGAATCGGTTCTTACCATTTCTGTGTTACAAACCTGTGCTTCAGGGGCTTTTGGTGATATAGCCTCTGATTGTGAATCAGTAGTCTGTAGATCGCCACTCTTACTGGGACTTTCTAATCCCTTCTTCTGACTTAGTCTGACTTTTCTTCTTCTAGGTTTAACTTTCTCGTCTGTGCTGCGTTCAAAAATATGCGTTTGGATTTTCGCTATGTCCTTTATTTCATAACGATTAGTTTCTAGAACTTGTATTGGCAACAAATTCAGTCCTATTTTGTGTACGTGATTAGCCCTTGGTACTGCATTACAAGAAGTGGCTTCCTTTAAATTTCTGGGATCTATCTCTTTATTGTTTTCATCGTCATAAAGAGAATAGTAATTTCTGAGGGATGGAATTCTTGAATTGAAACGGTGTAAATTTTGTCTTTCTAAGCATCCAGGGATAGTAAAAGGGGTGTTTAGTACCGCGGAATGAAGTGAAAGAGTCTGTCTAGATGACACTAGAGTTAGTAATTTTAGCATATTGATGGAAGAAAAATCTTGAAGATCAGATTCTTCAAGTACAGTTACAGGAGTCTTTTTGGCTGTATCTTCATTTGTTTCCGACATGCTAGAGGAGTTTGAGGTTATTGAATCGTGTGTAAACCAAAGCCTTGACATTTTAAAAATTACTGTCGGGAGGACATCTTTAAAAACCAGTTGCATAGATTCTTTTAGCCTCTTTTCAATGGTTGATTGTAATAATTTTATTGAACAATCGAACTTGAAATCCAAATTTACATCATTGAACGATATTCCTACTCCTGAATTCCTAACAAATATATTGGTGATTGCCTCTAATTGGATTCCACTAAATATCATCATTATAGGTATTGTGAAAGAATTGTTGCATATCATTTCCGGCGTTGTAAAATTTGGTGAATAGTTCGAATACAGCAACAGCTGATTTGACTCGATTTCTGTTTGTATCTGTAGCATGGCATCTTTGCATGATATTTTGCATATACCTTTTATCAATGATTTTGGCTGCCCACTAACATCTAAATCCAAAATTTCTAAGTTTGGCATTGTCGGGAAGTTGACTTTGCTGACAATGATTTCGCTTTTCAAAATATCCAGCCTGCTGGAATTTAGATTTTTAGAATCACTTTCAGAAGATGCATGTTCGGTATTTCCATTCGTTGAGCCTACACTAGTTTTTACTGTGGGTTGTGATCTGGAGGCCGAGTTCAATGCTTTGGTTAATTTTTCCCTTATCGTATCGTTGAAGGAGTTGTCCTTAAACATGGACTCGTTGAATTTGAACGACATCGTTGACGGATTGAGAATCACTGATGTATATCGCTTTGCTTCGTTTTGATTTACTATTATATCTCTTGAAGTTTTCAACTGTTGTGTCGGAGAGTTAATGAGGCAAAGTACTGTTTGATAAATATTCAGAGGTCTTCACCGTTAATGTTTGTAATCCAGTATTTTCCTATCTTTTGTTATAAATATGCACACACTTAGTGGTTAGTTAACTCTGTAAAGTGGTTTCTGTCCTATCTTTACCTACTGAAGATTTCGATTAATAGTTTCAAGTAGCTTGTAATAATGTACTTCTGCGACATCGGTACACCTCATTTCCCGAAATCAGGTATATGGTGTGATTGAAAGTTGTGACTCTCCCCCCACAGATAATATCCGTATCAAATTATACAGTCACATGTTAGTATCCGAGCATTGCCCAAACGTATACTTGAAGTGGCCATCTTTGTAAAGGGAAATGCATACACTAAAAGGGCAGGTATTTTTGGCGCGTTACCCAGCTAACGCTTCGCCAAAATGTAAACAATTAGATCAAGGCCGAACAGCTTTGACATAGACCGCATCTCGCATAGACAACTAGATATCAAGCGTGAATACTACCACTAGTGGATGCGTTATATTCAGAGTAACCTAGCAATTTAAAAATTTGAAGGTTGCAGATATCCTTGAGAAAGATTTGACGTTTGTTAAATTAGTGGATAGATGGAGTCCACTGCAGATTTGAGTATTCCTATAAGCCGTCAGTCCTCGATCTTAGTTGCTGTCAGGGTTCGCCCATTTAATGACGATGAAAATCAGAGGTTAGTAGGCCTGTTTGATCACGGTGCTCAATATCCTCATATCTACGACTCCAGTATTGTGTTGCCCGGGTCAGCGCCAAAAGAGATTGAAAGAGATGATATCAAAGCAATAGAGATACCTAAACTTCGAGGCTTGCGGAAGATAGTAGATTGCGTGGACGATAAAATGCTAATATTTGATCCTAACGAAACAAACCCATTGCGCAAAATTAGTGATACTGTGCTAAACTCCATATATTCCGATAAGCAAGTTAGCCGAAGACAAACAAGACGAAATGGAGGAGAAATAAAATTCGTGTTTGACAAGTTATTTGATTGTAATGCCACCCAGATGGACGTGTATCGTGCAACAGCTCCTCAGCTTTTGGACTCGGTATTTGACGGGTTCAATGGAAGCATCTTTGCATACGGGGCAACCGGATGTGGCAAAACATATACTGTTAGTGGTACACCGGATGATCCTGGAATCATTTTTTTGGCAATGCAAGATATATTCCAACGAATTGCAACGTTGAAGGAGACGAGACAAGTTGGTCTGACAATCTCCTATTTGGAAATATACAACGAAACAATCAAGGACCTTCTCAGTCCGGAAACCTCTCCAAAACGATTAGTGATCAGAGAAGACACCCAAAACACCACAACCGTGGCAAACCTCTCCCAACATAAACCGGGAAGTGTAGAAGAAGTAATGGACCTCGTTATACGCGGTAACATGAACAGAACAACGTCGGCAACAGACGCCAATGAAGTATCTTCTAGATCGCACGCTGTGCTGCAGATACACATTCTCCAAAACAGCCGTAGCATGGATCTTGTGTCGAACCAAACGTCGGCGACTTTATCGATTATCGATCTAGCTGGGAGCGAGAGAGCAGCAGCTACCAAAAATCGCGGCGCGCGGCTGCACGAAGGTGCGAACATCAACCGCTCGTTGCTAGCACTGGCCAATTGCATCAACGCCTTATGCCGCTCGGATGGAACACGCAGGACGTGTCATATCCCATACCGCGACTCAAAACTGACAAGACTGCTGAAGTTTTCGCTTGGTGGCAATTGCAAAACGGTCATGATTGTCTGCATATCGCCCAGCAGCGCCCACTACGACGAGACGCTCAACACGCTGAAGTACGCGAACCGTGCGAAGGAAATAAAGACCAAGATCATCCGCAACCAGCAGTCCCTGAACCGCCACGTCGGCTCCTACCTGCGACTGATCACCGAGCAGAAGCTGGAGATAGACACGCTTCGAAAGAGGGAACGGGCCGTGGCGGAGCTGGAGCTGCAGAGGTACAAAGCTAGCCGCGAGAAGATCCGGATGGCCATCGACTCCTGCGTAGCCGGCGTGGAGAAGACGTACAAGAACAACGACAAATTTCTGCAGGCCAAGGTGGTGAAGTCACTGATTCTGTGCAAGAGGCGCTTTCTGCAGCTGGTGAAGCTCGAGGTCGAGGAAGTCATGACGCTGGCGATGAACGCCACCATAAACCTAGAGCTGCACGAGAGCTGCCGGTGCCTGCTCGAGCAGCTGGACGCGAAGATTCTCGAGCTGGAGCGGCAGTTCGATGCGTCCGACGAGCTCGACCTGGGCATCGAGCATGCCCGCACGGTCGACCTGAAGAATTTACAGGAGTTGGAGAACTGGGACGACACCAGCGACGGCGTGGGCCTCGACGCCCGTCTCGAAAGCATCTCGGAGCGCGTGCGCAACGAGATTCTCATTGCGTCCACCATGATGCTCGAGAAGCTGTTCGAGGACGGCGCGCTCGTCAAGCGTTTCAAGTTTCTTGCGCGAAGCCTAATGTGTGACGAGGACGTTGCGGTTGCGATCAAGGAGCTGGTGCAGATCGACGACGAGTTCGACGCGTTTTCCCAGCAGTACCTGCAGCGCCGGGGGGAGACGGTGACGCTTGCGGCCTCGCCGAACAACAGCCTGTGCATGTCGGAGAGCACCTTTGAAGAGGGGAACGGCTCCAGCCTGAGTCTGGGTCTGAACGCGGGCTCGGGAGCTGGCGCGGCCGCAGACGCGGCCGCAGCCGCGTTTGGAGAGACGGACACAGAGCTGGGCGCAGAGATGCCGTACAGAGTAACGCCAGTTAAGAGGGCCCTGGAGGAGCCTGACGTTAGCATGCGGGACGCCGACGACAAACGGAGCCCCGTCAGGAGCGACTTGCTACCGAGCGTGCGCAGAGCGCACCAGGCGCCCCGCAACTCGCTCGTCAACCAGCCGTTGTCGTGGAAGTAGGTCTTGGACAGGGCATCCGCATCCGCAGTTGGGGGCAGACGCCCCCCGCCCGTCGCTTCCCGTCCCACCAGCAGGCCGTGTCGGCACAGCGGCGTGAGCGCGAGCGCGAGTCCCCAGCGCCCCTGTGGCTGTCTGCCACAGAGATGCGGGCCTCTACCGCTGCCCGTTGGGGGCTCCAGTCTACCCTGACCGCGCCTCTCCCCGTGCGCGGCGTTCCGCTACCGCGGGCCAAGCGGCTAGAACGAGCAGCGCCGTCACCCGCCTTTCGCGGACACCACCGCCCACTCGGGCGTATCCGCGGACGCGCTGCCGTTTCCCGAAGATCTCCGGCACCTGCGACACGCCCTTCCTCTTACCCGGCCCTCTGCCTGCGACTTCTCCGAGCGTGCCTCGCCCCTGCTGGTGCGGGTGACCCCCTCCTTTCCGCCGCATGCGAAGCCCCTGCATTCCACGGGCACTTATGTCCGCAGCAGGCGGAAATCAATAAGCAACAGCCAACAACGACAACGACAACAACGCGAGGCGCCAGCTGCGCAGGCAGCCGGCGCCGGTGCGCCGTCCCCCCGGCGATTGCGACGTCCTTCTGGGTGGGACTTCCCGGCACCGCCGCCTCCGCCGGCGGGGCCCACGGGCCTGTACTTCGCCTGGGACTTCCGCCCATGTGCCTCGGCCACATGTTGTGAAACAGCACTGTTCAGGATAAATCCGTACGGATAGTGCAAATCGGGGCTGACGATCTCTAAACCGAACATCCATCCGCTCTGCCCAGCCTACATTTTTCATTATGACTCTCACCGCCGTCACCAGATGCCGTACACAACGACCGCCTTTCTTTTCGCCTCTCTTTTTTCCCTTCTTCTCCCTAGGATAAGAAAGAAAAATTTTTCTCTCGCGGTGCTGCACGCACAAAATCTACACTAAGCGTTAGGCGTTGCAAGAGCCCAGTGGCAGCGGATCCCGCTTGCAATGTTTCTTTGTTTAAAATTTTGGACCTCGTTCAGTATATAAAACATACAGCTGGACTGGCGAGAACAGCAGGACCTCGAAAGATTTTGTTAGGTCTTTCAGCTGAAAGGACCAAGACACCCTTCTTCTGTTAAGTTAAGAGCAATATTAGTTTATTCTCTTTCTTTACACTGCTCCTCCCGTTTCGTCGCTGCCCAGGACTCGTAAGCTATCCTCGTTGAGGAACAGGCGTCATTGCAACAAGACTGTCAAGACAGGTGGCCCTGTCAGATACAGAGTCGTTTTACGGTACAGCTTTTCTTTGCTAGGCGCTAGCAGAGCAACCGGGCGTGACAACGTGCCCATAACGTGGTCCAGCGTCTCCAGCCAGCTGCGTGTGTGATCCAGCCCACCCAGCCGTGGATTCCTTCCCGCATAACAGGCTTTCTGCTCCCGTCTACGGTCGGTATCTAGAGACAGAACCCCCAGAAGAGCCGTGGTTCTTCTGACTGGCGATTCAAGCTACACCATCTGCGGACGTGGAGCTTTGTTTTCCTCCACTGATCGTCTCACGTGGATATCGCGTGTGCCAAGTCCTATCGGAACAGCCCGAGCGCAGGTCTAACAGCCCGGCTCGCGCAGCACATCCAACAGTGTGGAAATCGCATACAGGCCCGCGAAATTTGGTTTCGTTTGCTTCGGCGAAGGTCTGGCATTTCTCTGGTTTTATTAGGTTAAAACCACCAACCCAATTCCAAATCCTTCTTTGGAATCTGCAACTGGATAGTTATTAAGTTAGTCTGTCCGCCCAAGAAATTGAGTTGCATAAATCTTTTCTCTGTATTGAGCTGTGAACGGAATTTTCCCGACCAATACAATTTTGAATCTCACCAGGCATAATATTGAACTGCAGTGCACTATGTCCACCTTCATGTATTATCCCCACCACGCTGGTACGCGGAGTGTCAGTGAGAGGGCTGGAGCCGCGGGCAATGTTCCGCTGTTGCCATCTCTCTACCCACCTGCTCCGATCCAACGTGATCATCGGTATATTCCGAACCACATGCACAGCCAATCGATGGTCTCCAACATTGGGGTGCCTCCCCCAGTTGTGCATCAAAACGCTCCTGGCGTCCTCTGCTACCCACCCCAGCAGGTGCCTCAATACTACTACCCACCCAACGTCGCGTACGAGCAGCCTCCGCTGATGCCACCTGGCATGTTCTACAACGTCAACATGGTTCCTCCAGCTCCAGTTTTGCAGCCACCATATCAGGAACAGAAGCAGAACAGTATTGATGTCAATGGAGGCGTCAGTCAAATTTTAGACTACGATTTGGACATGATGTCTGATTTTGTAGTCAAGAATGCGTATATTTCGTTTGGGTCAGCTCCCGGCTCTAGCTACGGCGAGAACTCTAAGCAAACCATCGATCTATTTGCCAAAGGTGTTCATTCGGTGCTAAATGCGACCAGGTTGCCTTCCGTTACTGTTTTTTTGGCACTTGATTTCCTATCAAAATATTTGGTGAAATTGCCCAACGGCCTTCAGAGTATTGGCGGAAAGTCTGTGAATGTTATTTACCAGAATACAATGATTGCATTTGTTTTGGCGAATAAGTTTAACGATGACAAGACGTTCACCAACAAATCCTGGTCTCAGGCAACAGGAATGCAAATCAGTTCTATCAATGAATATGAAAAGGAATGGTTAGCAGTTTTCGATTGGAAGTTGTTTGATGATAAATTTATGTTGTACGAAGATTATTCGTATGCATTTGACCTATTCTGTCAAGAAAGAATGGTTCAAACTCCAATTCCTATGCTACCAACACCACATTCCACCAACAACTATTTGTCGCCTCCTTCTGGTTACCAGACGCCAGTTCAAATGAATTCATCGTTGTACTCTTCTCCAAGCTATTTTGAAGAAGATAAGACTAGTTTCAGCAAGATGAATGCTGTTCAACAGCCTACGCAGCAAATATCCATGATGAGTTCGCCCATGTCGCATCTGAGCCCAACGCCAAAGAATGCCTATTCAGGCAACTCTTTTGACTACAACTACTACCAGTTTCCAGACAACAGTCAGCGCATAACAGGTTCGAATAACAGTACGACATGGAATATTGATGATGCGTTTTCAAACGTTCCTAAATTGAATTATAGTAATACCTACGACAGTAGTTATTACAATTATGGAACTGTATATTAATTCTATTGAATACGGATTTCTCATAAATGCTACTAAAAAATTAACTTCAAAAAAATGGGAAATAAAAATAAAAGGATATAAAAAAAATACAATTTTTTAATTTTTATACGTGTAATTCAGTGAAGGAGCAACTTTTAATGCTACTTCATGTTTTTTTTTTGACTTGGAGGACTTATCCTGAGAATGATTAATATTTTCTATCAGTTCTTTGTACAGAATCAAAAAAATTGCTGTCTGTCGATTTTTAATCTACAAGCAGAGATGAAATTATTGACTGATGCATATCAATATAGCTATTTACACTATTATAGTAACATAGTTTTTGATTTTTTACCTTTCCAAAGAAAGAGTAGAATTACCTAATTTTTGAATTCGAGTCAATTGCTTGGATTGTGTGAGGAATCGAAACTATTCTTTTCAGTATACAAACCGCCTATGATATTTTTGAAACAAACAAGCTACCAGGATAAGTAGGCTCCAGTATTCCCAGTTTTCGTTTAGCAGAATACTAAAAGTTAACCGTAAAATTGCTGTAGTCCTTGAATATTTGTCGGTGTCAAAGAGATGTTGCTCAATCAACTTCCACCTGCTTCTCTGAACCACCTTATACTTCTGTCTAGACAAACACAGCATAATCCTTCATTCGTCTCGCTTCCCATGCCACCACGAACACCTTTTTTAATATATGCTACGCCTGTAATAGGCGGGTATTTCAATGAATCGCCTTGCTCATCTTCCAGTAATATATCTTCCTCAACCTCGATGTCGCCAGCGTTAATATTTATTGTAGATACCCTTTGTCTCTGCTTGACGTCCCAGACACGAATTTTACTATCGTACCCACAACTTGCAATGAACTCTCCACTAGAATTGAAAGATAAATCGAATACCCAGCCGCTATGTGCAAAAGTGCCGATACTAGATTGAGAGCTGTGGGTAGGAACTGTTAAACTTCCCACCCGTTCTCCGAATTCAGTTTCATATAATGTCACACAGCCATACGATCCGGAATCGTTCGCAACCGCCAAAAGTGTTCCCCCTGGTGAAAACCTAACTGTGCGCACCGTGTTGCTGTTTTGTTCAATACCTTGAATTCCGAATCCTTCAAAATTATAAACAGGTTTTAGAGTTCTCAGCTCGGAAACGGTAATTGTACCATTGGAAAATCCTGTCGCCAGCAAACCTTTCGAAGATATCTCGACACATGTCGCAAATGCTGGATTTCCTGGCGTTATTACACCTTGTGATGTAAAATGGGGACTAACATCACATATTTGATCTCTATCAGTCAGTTCATCTTGCGCAACATCTTTCTGATTGCTTTGATTTTTTCTCATTAACTTTTCTCTGATCCTTTGTTCTTCTGCTTCGTCTATCTCTTGCACAAATGGATGAAATTTCCAGACGTACGTGTTACCCTTGACATCTGTAGCAACGAATCTGTGACAGACTATTTGATCTTCGCTTTTAAACCATTTTATAGCCCAATATGATTTCTTCTTCTCGTCTGAATTGAACAAGTCTATGGCAGTTAGCTTGTTGGATGTATTATCCACTAGGTAAAAGAATATCTCGCCTGAAAAGGATACACATGAAATAATGCAAATCTCGTTTCCACCTTTTTCGACAGTATGTAATACATCCACATGGTGCACACCTGTTTTGTGAACAAATTGCTCAATTACATGATCCTTTGGTTCTTCGTTGTCGAGGAGCTTGTTTTTCCACAGCTTAATAGATCCATCTCCAGAGCATGATACTGTGAAAGGATTGCAAACAGCTACTGCAAAAATATCTGCCTCGTGTGCCTTACCACAATTTGTCGTTGATATGAAAATTTTTGACATGAAACTCTCTGTGCTCTTTCAATATACTCCTGTAAATGGCTTTATTCTTCCTCCATATAACTTATTGCAAGTGTTTTTTCAAGCGTCTAGTTCTCAAGTTATTATTTACAGTAGTGATATAATAAATATATATACTAATGAAAACCACATATCAAGAATATGTGATACAGATTCAAATAAGAGGATTTTTATCCAAACCAAAATCTTTGCAATTTCTTTTAACAGAATATGAATTATGAGGCAACCGGCAGTTCAAGTTGATGTTGTTATAGACGATGTAAAAGTAGTTAAGGAACGATTTGTTCTTTACGGCATATTGGTGAAGATCATACGACAAGATCAAACGTCAGATGAAACCGGCATATTTGAGGAACATGTCTACAGGAGGTATTCAGAATTCTTTGATTTGAAGAAAAGTTTAGAGAAGCACTTCAAAAGCGAATTGCCCTACGACTTACCGTCCCGCCAATTTGGTTTCTGGCAAAAGAGCAGTATCAACCCAGAGGTTATTAATGAAAGGAGAAGAGGTCTTACTAAGTTCCTCAAAGATCTCATGAACGATTCATTTGACGTAAAATGGAAGAACTCCAAACTTTTAAAAACTTTTTTGAATCTTCCGACTGATTGGAACAAATCGACCAGCAATGATAACAAATTGAAAGACTATGATGAGTTGGATGGAAACTCGGACATTGGGGACCCTAATCAATGGATGAATGTTTTCCGGAGTTGTAAGACTATCATGGAACAAATCAAAAAATTAGGAGACTTTCCAGATAAGACTAAAAAGTTGGCGAAACTTAGGTTGACTATCAATAACTTGGAAAATGCCCTTGTGAAGTATCCCCCTAATTCTATAACTGAGATGGAAAAGGACAGGAGGGCAGATCTTTTAAAAGCAGTTAAGAATGACTTAACTGAAACTATTTTACATAATCCCACGAATGATACATTGTCTACCATGTCTCCTTTAAACTCATATTCAGATGATGTAGGTCTTTTTAGTGCCACACTCACCACACGAAGACCAGAACCAAGCAGAAGAAAATTGGGCGAAACTGATGAAACGATAAAACTCAATAATCAACAGCTACTGCAGCTTCAGAAATCAAGAATGCAAGACCAAGACCAAGAATTAGGGCAACTGCAAAAAATTGTGCAACAACAAAAAGCTCTTTCCTTGGAGATGAATCAGGAGTTGTCACAGCAAAATGAACTTCTAGACCTAATGGATACAGATATTGACAACACTGCAAACAAATTAAGGAGGGCAAACCGAGGAGCTAGAAACTTCAATGAAGGATGATAGCTACTCTGTTTCAATTTTTTTCCATTTTCGATATTAGTTGGGTGCTACGGTTTTGTTTTCGGAGCGCAATCCATCTACAAAATATCGTTTGAAAAAATTAATTGGAATTCAGGACATCGGAGAAGCAGGCAGATAAAAATATTAATACGGCTGTTATCTCATACTGACAAATTTAGTAGTGAAGGACACAACCAGACTATGAAACACCAATATTGATTTGTAATGTCGTATATACCACCTTCAGATCCTGTGAATAGGGTGAAAAACGTCAAAGTTTCGCAACTTTGCGAGCTTTGTCATTGCCGTAAAGCCATCATCAAACGTCCAAAAAATTTACAAAAGATATGCAAGGAATGCTTTTTCTATGTCTTTGAAACTGAAATTCATAACACTATTGTCAGTAATAATCTATTTCAACGTGGTGAAAAGGTTGCTGTGGGTGCTTCTGGTGGAAAAGATTCAACCGTGCTGGCCCATATAATGAAACTACTCAACGACAGATATGACTATGGTTTAGAGATCGTTCTTTTGAGTGTTGACGAGGGAATAGTAGGTTATAGGGATGATTCTTTAGCAACAGTGAAGAGAAACAAAGTACAGTACGATCTGCCGTTGGAAATAGTATCCTACAGGGATTTGTATAACTGGACAATGGATGAAATAGTTGCTGTTGCGGGTATGCGTAATAGTTGTACATATTGTGGTGTTTTTAGAAGGCAAGCATTGGATCGAGGTGCAGCAAAATTGGGTATAGGGCATGTGGTTACAGGGCATAACGCAGATGACATGGCAGAAACAGTACTGATGAACATCCTGCGCGGCGACACGGCTCGTTTGGAGAAATCGACAGCCATCATCACACAAAGCAGTGGGTCGCCAATTAAGCGTTCAAAACCGTTTAAATATTCGTATCAGAAAGAAATTGTTCTCTACGCGCATTATAAGAAATTAGATTATTTCTCAACTGAATGTACTTACGCACCAGAGGCCTTCCGTGGGACTGCTAGAGAACTGATGAAAAATTTAGAAGCTGTAAGGCCGAGCTGCATCATCGATATCATTCACAGCGGTGAGCAACTGGTTTTAAAGCCCAGAAAAAAACGAAAGGCACCAAATCTCAAATGCGTGGAAGTACGGTCTGATGGTTCTGTGTCCCTGAACTCCGGCTTTGTTGATGGAAATAGATGCGAACGCTGTGGGTACCTATCCAGTAACAAAATATGCAAAGCATGTATGCTTCTGGAAGGATTAGAAAAGAATAGAGCAAAGATAAAAATAGAGAATGACATTTCGGTGGCTGGTGCAGCGCGCGTAACGCGAACACTAGAACATTTGACATTTTGAGTAAAATCTTGTGTGCAATACAATGAAAGATGTCACAGGTGTTGGTCATTTCTCTTCCAAGGATTTTATGACTTTATGAGGGTTTTGTTTGGTCTATAATCTGCTCACGCGGTTACTAAAATATATTAGCTGTTTTTCTTATTTTTAATTTTAAATACCCTTTGATTTCTTGTTGGATCTTTTTCCTAATTTACATCGACATATAATACATCAATATATCAATTTATACATAGAGAACGTCTACCACAATAACAGTAAAAGCTTGACAGGAAAGCGAATGAATAAGAAATACAGTACTTTGGAAATACAATAAACGTGATAATAGATGGAACTTGTTATAAAAGAATAGAACTAAAGGAATATGAGATCTTTTATTAAGTCTCATCGTAAGGCAAGCTCTTTGGATGAGAGCCCTACAGGGCTAAATATGTCATCTCTAAGTCCTAGCAATTATGGCAACTCTAGAAAGAGCACTGATTCATCCAACTTTGTTCCTACTACACCATCACAATATAATAATGGAACCGGAGTTAAATCTTCCCCTAGTTTTGAGCCGTTGCACAGATTCAATAAAATGATGTTCCCTTCAAAACTATTCAAAAAAAATGCATCTACAACTGCTAATGGACGTTCCCCTTCAGTTACTAAAGAGTTTAGTAGTGCCCCTGGAACACCGCAAAGCAGAAAATCCAATGAGACAACTTTTAATGCAGAGGATCTCGCATCGTTTCCAGCCATAAAAGGAACCATAACTCATTCTTGGGGAGATCATTCGCCAGGAGATCAATCTGTGATTCGGCTTAATAACCCAACAGACGACACTGAGGCTGATAATGTAGCGAAATTACCTCTCATAAACAATAGAATATCAAGAGAAGATAGTGGGCTCAGAGGTTTAATATCGAACTCGGATCTAGAACCTGCAGTTCGAATTGCCAGCAGACGACGAGAATCCGCTATATCGGAGATTACGAATAATTCTTTGGATAATGGGGACTCTGATCAAGCTACTCAGATATCAGATATATCGCGTGACAAACATTTTTATGCGGCGCTATCCAAAACAAAGAGTAAGAATAGGAAAGCTAGAATTCATTCGCATGATGACATTGTGACTCTAGAGAAAGAATCCACTGTTACTATTGAGCTTCTTTCAAAATCTTTCAAAAGCCCAGAGGGTAAAAATGAAGCCGAAAAGGAAACAGACGACCAAGATCTGGAAATTAGTGAGACTAATGATAAATTAGTGCATTCTTCCTCCAAAAGAACAAAAAAGCAATATTCAAATATATCGGCAAAGAATCTCAAGATTCCAGTTAAAAAAACTGGGTTTTTAGACAGAGAAGTTAATCCAACGGTAAGTTTTGAATCTTCTCCAGATTTGCAGAAGTTACAACAAGAAACTATAGCAAACAGGAATGAGAAGATGAATGGGAATGAATTAGAAAACATAACAGATAATGACGAGTATCTTGAAACAGCCAGTGACGAAGACGAAGATGATGATGACGATGACGATGACGATGCAGACGATAGCTCAAAGTTTTCTTTTGAATTGAACGGCATCAATGGAAGAACAGCCTCTGTTAAATACTATTCTAAACCAGAACCTGAGGAAGCTGTGTATATCGATGACATGTATGAGGACGAAAATTTTGACGATGAAATGAACTTCTATGAGTCGAGTATAAATGATGATCTGGATTTTCCCGCTGGTAATTTCAAGATTAACGAACTTAGTGAAGATGAAAATGAGAAGTCCATCAATGAAAGCAGTAAGGCCGAAACAGATGATATGTCTCAAGATTTTTTAAAAGAAGAGAGCAATATAAAGGTACCTGTTAAACGTTACAATGATTTGTTCGATCTTTCAGATGATGATTCCTCTAACGATCTAAATGAAATAATATCATCTGATGATATTATGAAAAACAACAGTAATAATTTAAACACTGCCAAAGAAAATGAAAAGAAGAAGGATTCAGAACATCAGCCTAGTTTATCAAAGGGTATCACAAAGACCCGTCTTCAGAAATATGATGATCTTTTCGAATTGTCAGATGATACCGATGAAGAAGAAAATATAATTGAGGAAGAATCTTCCTTGAAGACAGGATTTTTCGAAAAAGCTGATGGCTCTTTACCCAAGGATGGACTTGGGTTGGTGTCAGGTAGTTTTTCAAGTATTCTGGGTGATAAAAATAATGAAACAAACCACCTACGAGCCAGTTCTGGAGAAGGGAACAGATCTGAGGACGTTTCTAATACCAAAGAATTTCGAAGGATAGAAAAATCTACCAAGCAAGTAAAATCTTTTTCTGATATATTTGATATTGATGATGAATTTGACGAGTTTAGTCATGGCACAGATAAGAATTTGAGTGATGATCGAGACTACGATTATTTTTCAGGGAATGATTCATCATACAATGCAAAGGATTATCTGGGTATGAAAAAGATAAATTCCCGATCGGTTTCCCACTCACTTGCCAAACCCGACAACACAAGACGCCCTCCCAAAATATTATTGACTGCCGATCAAGACTCTAATCTCAAAACTACCCTTTTATCAGTTGACGACAATCAAAGTTCATCATCTTTTTCAATTTTACCTCCTCCAGCTCGCTCTCAAACTTTGAAATATCATGATTTGAATTGTGATTTGGACTCTGAAGTACCCGGTTTGACGAGTAATTTGTATTTTATTGATGAAGCTGAGGAAGACAAGTATAATCAGCAAAGAAAAATTGCCGATGATGATTATTTGGACGAAATTAATGATGTCCCAGAAGATTACAACTTTTCAGATAATGAACAAGACCTTTCTCCAATAAAGTCGCCGCTTCGAAGATCGGGAACAGGGAATGGGTCATTTCGCCGAACACACAGCTGGTCTTCTAAACCAACAGGTACAGCTAAAGATAAAACTCCAGTAAAAAACAAATTGGAAATTAAAAATAAAACAGTTACTTTTTTCCATCATACTTGGAATGGACAGTCAACGGGGGAATGCTTTCAACGTCCACATTCGCCCAATCATTTGGAGAGCATACCGTTGTCTAGCCCGGAGGAGAATAGCGATGACTATGTGATTTTGCCTCCAAAACAAGACGGGCTTGGTTATCATCCAATAACTCCGACTAACTCATTCAGTAAGCCTTCTCCTGAGTACTTGAAAGATTACACACTAAGTCCAATACAAGAGACTTCTTCATCCGTGGATAGCTCCCCACGACGATAAGATTATATAAGCATCTACTGAAGTATACACTGCATAAAGAAATTAAATATTACATTCGCTTCATATTAGATGCATGATATATTGTAATTCTAATAATATATAGTTCTTTAGAAAGTATCTTCTGGGACAGCAGTAGAAGGGTAAGAAAAAGATCTTTGAAATGATCACCATTCAAGACGGGTCATACATATTTCGATTTCTAAACAGTTTTCTAATCTTGAGTTCATTAGTTTTTTAATTCTCATTGACATGATCCTTATCACAAATTGCGTTTGGAGCTTTTTTCTGTCCTTCTACTAATTGAATTATAATAGATTTTGCTTGACTTGCCGTATACTCACACATTTGCAAAATTTGCGAATAGTGCCGTACTGCCTCTTCATAAGATACTTTACGTGATTGGTATCTCTTGCGAAAGGAGGATTCTATGTTGGCTGGAACTTTGACAGAGTTTTTGTCTAAGTTGCTTTTTTCGGGAGCATCACTATCTAAAACTAGGACCTCCACCAGCTTTCCTTCTCTTTTATCAATCACAATTTTGAAATCGTTTTCATCTGATTTTTCCACACTTCGATCCTCGTTGTAATTTTCAACCTTCTTGGGAGGTGGTACATTAAATATATTATTTCTTTTTTGTATAACTTCTCCATTTCGAAGAAATGCGTTCTCCATTTGGTAAGAAGTTGTACTTGTTCCTCGTGTTACCTGTGAGAATTCAGAATTATATGATGACCGGCTGCCAACGTTTGACAATTTTCTACTTGGTGATAAGGAATTGTTTGGAAGACTTTCTATGTTTCCAACGTATGATCCTTGATAATCATTGAAAATTTCATTTCCAGATTGTGGCCTTATAGTAGTATATGGTATGCTAAAAGATTGGAATGCAGATAGGGGTTTTATTTTATGTTCGATTGAATTCTCATCTGATGTATTCTCTGCTGTGCTCAAGTCTGTATCTGAGAGGTGATGGGTCTCCCCAATAATCATTAAACTAACATCAGTATTATTTTTATCTTGTTTTGAGGAGAAATCTTCAACGTTGATCGTTGGCTGTAAGTTATTACTATCACCAATATTCTGATAAGGCGCTGTTGGTATTGGTTCTTCATTCACAAGGTTTTTTTCATTTTTCGGTATTTCGTCCGTCTGAACGTCATAAACAGAAGAAGAATCGCTTGGTAACCTTGATGTCACCTGAATATTTCTCTCCGGCTCTTTTTCTGAAACATCTAGTTTCTCAAACGTAAATTCTTGACTGTCGGTATCCAAACTAACAGAATCTGAGATTGGTGTTGGCGATTTTAAACGAAGTGGAGATCTCTCTGGCGCTTTAGGAGGAGTTGATGTTGCTTCAAATACCTCATCAACATTATGGACGCTTCTGCTTCTTCTATGTCTATGACCTCTAAATCGACTGGGAGATGCATTTTGGGCAATTAACATATTTCGTCTCTGCTCAAAGTCGGTTGTCATATCTCCGTCGTTTACCTTAACAAAATCAGAATCAATATCATTATTTTGAGATGGAAATTTGTAGTTCAGATCCAATTTGTCTCTAGTTTTGTTAGGACTCTGGTTTTGGTTTTGGTTTTCAGCAGAAGAGATATCAGGTTCAAACTTTTCAAAAAATTTAAGAGTGCCGTTTTTTAGTTTTGGCGTAATATCGGTCTCCAGATTTGGAATTTCTATACTTTTTGATGGCGTCGACAGGATACGTAAAGATTCATTATTTGTTGATGGTATTGCAGATCTCCGGTCCTTTTGTGTTGAATGTAAGACAGTTTTATTGTCGCTTTTTTTAAGATTTCGAATTTGAACTTTTAAATTTACATTTGCATCACCATCAATGCCAAGTTCTTTATCCAATTCCTTATCGTTTTTAAATTTTTCCACATCGAATGATATATCATGCACTGCTGATGGGATAGAATCTTCTGTACTTGAACTATTTTCGACATATGATTCGTTATGAGATGTTGGTTCCATGTAAATGTCTTCAGTTTCTTCATTATAGGCACTATAATCATCGCCATTAAATATTAAACTTGCACGTTGTTTATGTTTATTTTGAGGTGATAAATAAGGTGGCAAAGTTATTTCCAACGGAATGGGTACTCGATACTTATTCAATGGCGATTCCGGGGCTAAAAATAAATTAGATTTTTTGGGGGAGTCAAGTCTTAATGGTGAAACCTGGCTGACATTGCTAATATCCATGAAAGATGATGATTTATGATGCGATGAATGATTATTTTTATTTTCTGAGTTAATTGAGTGCATTGTATCCATGATAATCGATTGTAACGATTGGGTTCTGTTATGGTTAATTACGGTTCTGTCCACTCCTATGCCATTTAAAGATTTTGTCTTGCTGTGATAATTGGGTTGTTGATCTTTGTTCTTGTGAAATTTCCATACTTCTTTGGGGACATTAATCATAACTTTTGAATTCATATCAAGAAATTGAGGGTTGTATTTCAAATATTCATGTAATGCGGCTTGTGTTTGTGTATTGTCTTTTTCTATGTTGCTCAAATTCTCCTCAATGCTCGAGCTCCGTGGATATACTATCTTTGAAGGAGAACTAGAGGATTCAAAAGATTGCAAATCATTATCATTGATTGGATTATCGACCGGGAGGGAGAATCGCACCTGATTCTGTGGTGACGCTAACTTGGATTTTTGAACCGTGGCTGGTAAGTTCCTCTGTCGAAGAATTGATTGTTTTTCATTTTGTCTGCTATTTTCGTTTGTTGGTGAGGGTGATGTAGCTGGAAACTGATATTGCTTGAATTCTTGCTCCTGGGAATTGTATGTGTTGTAGAGCTCGTCATTGACCTTGTACTGCATATTTGGTATTGGGCTGATATGATTATTTCTATTTCTGCTCTCAGTTGACCTCTGCACCAAGGCATTATGTGGCATTTTTTCAAAAGAGTGGTATTGGTTGAATGGAGGTTAAAGGAAAAGTGTTTGCTATTCTGACAAGCCGATGATTCTGACGTGCCTTGAAACCACTTAAAGAAGACCTTTTACGGTCTGTTAAGCTTATCAAAAAAAGTCTTAATGTAGGCTTAGCACAAACGATCCTGAAAACAACTTGGTTTGTCAGTAGTTACCATGCAAATTAATGCGGCTTTTAGGTCTGATGTATCTTTGTTAAATTCACTCTGTAACTTGGCTCGCACAAACTAAGAATCCTTGTTATCATTATTTACCTTTGTATATTATCGTGTAATGTGTGCAACGAAAATGGATAGCCTCTGTCAATAACTTCCAAGACAGGTCAGGATTAATTTCAGAATTACGATGATTGTTTACTTATATCCTAAACGGGAACTTTCTTTAACCAAGAAAGTAAACTTGTCAGAATCTTAAACCCTAACTTCTTAACCCTATCTCTTTATCACGTGCCATCAAGAAATTGTGTGAGAACCTCCGCAAACAAATGTCAGGAAAACAAGAGCAATAAGTTTCAAGTTGGTCGAGCGGTAACCAACTTTAAAACTTCGTTAACCTATTAACAATGAGTTGAATGTTAAAGAATTTTTTTTTTACATTTATGGAGTCAGACTACTGTGTCATGAAATGGATATTCTGAGTTTCGGTTGATAAAATGCCAAACTGAAAGTATCTTGATTAATTAATTGCGTTCTCTGAGATTGCTGAAGATATTTTAGACCAAAATTCTGAAACAGCAGATGACCTTATCACAATGGTCCGAAGTTTCTCAGAAAACTGCAACTCCTAACGCGTATTTAGGTTGGATCAAGACCTGTACAGGGCTTGAAAACAAAAAATTTCCTGAACATCATTTCAGCTTTTCTTTGAATATTAACTTTCATTTTTTGGAATTGCTACAATATTTCAATTTTTTTCGAAATTGCCCAGCTTGTTCGTAGACGGACTCTTACTATCTCGGTAAAACTATTTTACAACTTCAACAAGAGCTTTGCGTATTTCAGATTGATAGTATCTTTGCATGATTGTACATAACATGTTATTTTCATTTTATAATATTTTTTGGCAATAGATCTTATAAGCAGCCCTAGCTGATTCTATTGGAGACGGTCCGTTCACACCGGGTATTACATTACTAATAGATATAGTTACCCTAGGACACACTGATTGAGAATCTTTTGAAGTATAAAAAAGTAGTCTATATTTCTAGTAAAATCTACTAAATCTTATGATGTTATATGTTGAACCTTCCTTTTTTTATATATACAACATCTTTAGTAGCATTTTATTGTGTTTCACTTGACGCATGAATTTAAGTCAAATCTATATAAGGGACAACAGTGGGTATATTCTCTTTTGATTATATATAATGCTTAGATTGATTTAAATAATAGCAGGTGCTATTTCACATTAGCAATTTGGTGATGTATACCCCCCAAGTACATTTCCGAACTAATAAAAAGTTATTTTTGAATTTACCATAATTTACTTATCGCCTTGAATCACTAGTGGGTGGATAAGCCAATACGCAAATAAATATTCAGCAGACAAGGAACGGTTCGGTTTGTTTGATATTACCAAACTATGGTAACTATGGTACAGGAAATATTTGTTACAAATCCTACTTATTCAAGAATTATCACAAGCAATCCATTTTGTTGCAGATAAAAAAGATGGATAACGGAAGTTAAAAAAGTTTCTGTAAGGAAATTGGTATTAATATTTTGATTCAAACCGCTAAAGGAAGATTGATCGGATTGTTCAAACACCCCACAATTAAAAAGAATGTTGAGTTTAAATGGACATAACATACTTCAGAATGTTTTGAATTGCACATAGTATCAAGTTGTTAAAAAGGGGGTATGATGAACATTCTGGTAAGAATAGTGTTGTATTTCAATTCCATCTCTCATCTTGCTGTTTGTTGGAACCCTTCGATTTGTATAACAGTTCAAATCTTTATCATTATGGACGTAAATATACTACAAACTTATTAGACAAAATACCCCATCACAATTTTCTGTCGGCAAAAACATAATTTGGTGCGGGTAATACAAACGTAGTGGGACTAAGAATAATGTTTACCCGTCTGTTTTGTTCGTTAGGCAGTAAACTGATAAATGGAAACTTTAACAGTGAACATGCAAGACGCTTTACAAACGGAAACAGCAGAAATAAAGAGAAGGTTTTATTGTTGGTTCATATCATTCGGAACTACCATTGGTAAATTTTAGTTTGGTGCAATAGATAGTAACTGAATCTGCATATTTTGCAAGCAAACCTGATAGAAAAATGAATAACGAGGATTACGGGTACGATTATGACTATCTATTCAAAAGTATGTTCAGAGATCGGTATATGGATTGTAGTTAGGCACTGGGTACAGTAGGGTCTGTATACCCTTGAAGGTTTTGTTACATAGGATAAACCCTAATGAAAATGTGCTGTCTGGTAAGGAACAGCCATGCTGGACAAAAAATCGCCAATGCTTATCCAAACACCATAATTGGCCATAATTTAGACAGGATACTAACATTTTTTCTATGATAACAGTCGTGTTAATCGGTGATTCAGGTGTTGGTAAGTCCAACCTGTTGTCTAGGTTTACCTCTAATGAGTTTAACATGGAATCAAAATCTACAATAGGTGTGGAGTTTGCGACGAGAACCATCGAAGTCGAGGGAAAAAAGATCAAGGCACAGATTTGGGATACTGCTGGCCAAGAACGTTATCGTGCTATTACATCGGCATACTACAGGGGGGCAGTTGGTGCTTTGATTGTGTATGACATAAGTAAGCCTAGCAGTTACGAAAACTGCAATCACTGGCTCAGCGAGCTGAGAGAAAATGCAGACGACAATGTTGCTGTGGGGTTGATTGGTAACAAATCCGATCTGGACCATTTGCGAGCTGTTCCTACTGAGGAGGCCAAGAATTTTGCTCAAGAAAACCAACTACTGTTCACAGAAACAAGTGCATTGAAAAGCGAAAACGTCGATTTGGCTTTCCGGGAGTTGATAACAGCTATTTATCAGATGGTCAGTAAACACCAAGTTGACCTTGGTGATTCCAATGCTAACGGTGCAGCCGCTCCAAAGGGACCAACCATCAGTTTGACCCCTGCTCCAAACGAGAAGAAAAAGAAGAGCTCTAATAACTGCTGCTAGGAACCCAGTACGGATAAGTTATTCAAATATCAAGTCCAATTTGATTTCGAAATCTTTAAAGTAATTGGTATGTACAGTAAATCGTCGATTTTGTATACTTTTTGGAACATTTATTCACTTTTTCTTCGTTTTTCTTTCATATACGAATCTCAGTTGTATATTACCTGTAGTGTATTTATTGCACCTACAGAGAGGCTCTTTTAAAAAAGATACGAATATGTGAAACTATAATGAATGTAAGACATAATTATTTTTATTCTATTTATAATTAGTACTTCATTGGTCTTTGAAGTCATCATCCTCTTCGTCCTCATCATCTTCAGCGAAGGTTGCGCCCTCTTCAGTTTCCCCAGATTTGTTTTCTTTCTTGTCCAGGTCCTCCGCAGTTTTCTTGTAATCGATAATCTTACCACGAGTTCTTCTTCCAGAAGTTATTATATTTGCAGTATCAATCTCATTCAAATCATCTTCTTCGTCCTCATCATTGGCAACAAGGGCATCCAACTTGGCATCGTCAATATCTGATTCATCTTCTTCATCTTTAGATGATTTATCACCTGAATTTTTGTTTTTGGCCTCAATTGCTTCTTCTTTGGCGACTTCAGCATCGTTATCGTCGTAGTTCCTTCTTCTTCTCTTGTGCTTAGGCTTGGCTTCAGTGCTTGGAGCCTCATTCACGTGATTGTCACTTCTTATTTCTGTCGTTTCTGACTTTTCCACTTGGTCGATACTACGTTTCTCCTTAATGTCATTACTCATTGTGTATTTTACGAAATGGTTGGTTCCAATATAGACTGTGTATACTATCGAAAAGTTATTGGTGGTTCTTTCTGATGTTTTGGTGATGTTTTCATATAGGAAGCAATTTTCAAATTGAATATTAATTTTAAAGCTCACCGAAAAATTTAAAAACTTCAACTACATAATACAAGTTTAAAGGGAAGCATAGTGATACTTCAACAAAGCTGGGAAACGAAACCAAACATTTTTTTGAAATCAAAGGACCTGGAAAATGAGCAAAGTTAATGTCAAACTGACAAGCCGGCTTTCCGACCTTATAGACTACAAACTTAGAGTTTTAACTGTTGACGGTAGAGTTTATATAGGACAACTGATGGCCTTTGATAAGCACATGAACCTCATACTGAGTGATTGCATAGAAGAACGACTACCGAAAACACAAATACCGAAACTGCAGCACGGTGAGGACATCAAATCAGAGAAAAGAGTGCTAGGTTTGGTCATATTACGAGGCGAACACGTCCTTTCCAGTGTGGTCGAAGACAAGCCTAATTTGACAAAGCAGGATAGGTTACAACTGGACAAAAAGCAACAGCAGCAGTTGAAAAAGAAGCGGAATGAAAGGAGTAAGAGTGCAGGTTCAAAGGTAAACAAGTCGACCGTAGTGGAGAAGGTCGGTACTCAAAACGGCAGTCAACCTAGGAAATTTCAGCCACCACCAGGCTTCAAAAGGAAGGTTTGATCTAGTCAGGCACACGGTTGTGGTTCGGCACAGTTATTCGACCATTGAAGACAAGATCGTAGGGACGCACCTCGTTCCGAGATTTGGCGGACTGCCTCGCACCCCGGTTGCAGCTTAACATTCTAGGGAAAAACCAGTTGCAACCGCCCGTGGTAAGTCGGCTAACATCCCCGGTGTGCTTAACACAGCTGGTGGTTGACGAGCTTTACTTCACAACAGTGCAACGTGGGCAAGCCACCAAAATCGACTTAGACGTCACAGCCCTCGGCAAAGTATGTATATCAGTAATATATAGCGGAAATAGAGGAGCTTTCAGCATTTCTAAGCTTGCTGGTATGTCCGCAGGAACAATCAGAGGCAGTACCCAACCATACACAGATCCTGTGGAACATCATTTTCGAGTTTGTTCTTCTCTTTTTCTCTAAGACCCTCTCTCATAATTTTGATCCGTGCTGACGGTCTGAGGCATCCAGAAGATGGGAGAGATTGCCTATTTGCGCACATGGAGCTCGTACTTCGCCTGCTCCAATTGAACGACGTACGACTATTAATGTCAGTACGTGGGGGGATAGTTTCCATTTGCAAGGGCTTCAAAGCAAGATTGCTCGGAAAAACTTCAGTGATCCTGCGGTAACATTTCAGTTTACTGGTACGGCAGTTTGTTACCTTTACGTTTTCCAAAATGTCGCTGATAAAACTAGCGTGCTGAGTTTATCCGAGATGAATCTCGGATAATTATTGTAAAGTTCCCTTCTGATTGTACCAGCCACGTAAAAGCTCCATAAAACTCCATCCTAAGTATCTCCGCGGAACGTCCCTCCTCAGAAAAGCAGTACAAAAAAGCTGTTTTTCCGAAAAACAAAAGAAGATTCTCCAGAGCATTTTCATAGCAAGCTCAGTGGACAGGAGTGTCCCACAACTCCATATCTGCACAGTCATGGCTCTGGGGCAATTTGCTGCACATATATCCGGACCCACAAAAAAGAACCAAAAGAATGCAAACGGAAGCTGGTGGGTGAAAAAATACCGAGAATACCCAGAAAGGCCCGTAACTGCATATGCGTCCACCTAACGAACAGAAAATGTGGGTAACAACCGGCACAGAATAGCGCCAAATGAAACGAAAATGCAATATAATGGGGCAGCAGAAAAGGAACAGGAGGCACAACTAAAATTTGGTATTCATAATTTGAGCAGCTTATCTTTTTCCTCTTGCTTGCACGCGTGATTCTTCGCGAGCACTTCAACTTACTAACTTCCTGGGCTAATTCGCAGTGTGTGAACGCCAAACCCTGCTAAGGGCTTTTCACTGTTGGTGGAGGGGTAATGACATGGTCAAAGCTACAGTTCTTCTGCGAGGTTCAACTGTGGAAAAACTAGGACAGACCACTAGGCTCATTCACTTATATATATATAGTGAATCTGAGAATGGTGGGGACAAGTTCGGAACATTCAGTCAAGCATCGCAATGGTCTGGCTAGGCGTTTAAGCGAATACACTAGAAATGAACACCTTTCCTGAAGATAACGACAGCAGACCTTTCAAGTGTGAGATATGCAATCGGGGTTTCCACCGGCTGGAGCATAAGAAGAGACACATTAGGACGCACACAGGTGAAAAGCCACACAAATGCACCTTTCCCACGTGCCATAAGCGGTTCAGCAGAAGTGACGAGCTCAAAAGGCACCTTAGAACACACGAGACCACTTCGCAGCGCAAAACAAAGAAACCTAGACGAAAAAACAAGGACGTCTTGGCAGAGATATCGATACCGCAGACGTCCGTGCTGCTGCCAAAGGAGCTGAACAGCAGAGGATCTGCAACCTCGCTGGCCAACAGTGAGCACTCGTTCAGCTCTATCTTCTCCAAATCGACAAATTCTTCAAGCCTGTCAGTTCCGAACACACCACCTAATTTCAAGGACGCTGTTCAGAATAAATGGAATTCTTCTGCTTCGCTCTCCCAACAGAAGACTTTCACCAAGTCACTAGTCACTGCCCTCAGCTCTCTGCGAGGAATGACTCCTTTGGAAAGAACTACCACTACATATTCACAATCAAAGTTCTCGCATCCATCTTCGCCAGTGGAGTCGAGACCAGCATCTACTGCTAGTAGTTTGGTGTCGCTATCCACTCTTCTGAATGACGACAATAGATCGTATTCAAAGGTAATGCCAGCAGTTGGCGTGCAGAAGGGCGATTACATGGATGCAGCATTCCAGACAGTGCCAGTTAACTCATCTTTGAGATCCTCGAGGAGATCAGAGAAACCTCACTTTGAGCTTCACACAGATGATGAGGAGAGCATCACAGAGGAAGACATGTCATATGTGAAAACGAAACAAAATGATCAAAAAGTCTCATTACCTCCAATGAGTAACATTTTGAAAGGAATTGACGTTTTTAACAATGGCATGAGTTGTTGATCGACGTTCTTAGCATTCAATGTTCATTGAAAGCATGCACTTTTGAGTCATTGAGGGATATTGATAGATTTTAAATAGATTGTAATCCTTTGGTTTTAGGAAATATCATTTTTTGCATAGATTTACATTTACGAGAGACACAATCCTGTAATACATGGTCGTATTTTTAAATGTGCCTCTTAAAGTATATGAGATTGATTTCAAGTTGTGGGTGTGAATATTTGGCTTAGTGTCTATTTCTTGTACGACTCCATTTTGATGTCACACCTGATCTGCACTCGGACATGTGTTACCCAACTCACGTGCCTGACTTACCCTCGGCCAAAATTTATGAAAAGGACACAGGTATATTCAAACTTGGAAAATAATAAAGAACATATCAATTGATTCAGCAGAACTAAGAAGTAGCATATATCAGTGTTGTATTGGATTAAATCATACGTTAATAAAGCTTGAAAAGATCTGGTACACGAAAAAAAAACTTATTTGGCCAACGAGCTCTAAGTTACAATCAGTTTTGGCCAAATAAAAGAAGATCACGGCTTCAAAACATAGCAGAGAGGTATTAGAAAAGTAAAGCTTCATTAACGAACTCCACAGTTCTAAACATTGTTTTATTAGATTTTAAGCAAGAAGGTATTGGTCGGAATAAATATTTGTTAAGAAATCTCATTTAAGTAACGAAAAGGCCGCATAATTTGAATCACATCAATAGCCATGTCTGAAGCTAACAAGGATATTTCCATGTTGGACGTTAGTAACGCAGCTGATGGTACCAAAGAAGATAGAGCAAATGGTAATAAAAATCCTCAAGCGGATGCAAAACTTTCTGATAATCTGAATCACAGCTTTTCGCAAATGAATATAGATGAACCAAGTGAGCTTGAACCACAGGTTTCTCTGACTAGAAGAAAAACTACCCTGATATTCAACGATGATGATGACGAAATACCACCATATAAGAATAATGGTAGTCAGACCTACAGACCGGATCATGTCGAAGATGTTGAAAACGCACCGGACCAGAGTGGTAGCAGTTCGAGTTTTAGTAGTATAGAAAATAATAACACAGCAACAGTATCGGATCATCCCTCGCCGTTAGCATCAGTTGGGGATCAGTTGCATCAAGATGCACCATCACCAGGATTTCAAGGAAAGAATCAGAATGTTCCTCTGAATCAAAGTCAAGTTCCAAATACAGCACAACAGCCAATACAAGGGCAAGGTCAACAAAATCCATCACAACGAAATGTTATGGTACCAGTAGATATAACCTGGCAACAAGGTGGTACTAAAGTATATGTGACTGGTTCTTTCACCGGGTGGAGAAAAATGATTGGACTGGTGCCTGTACCTGGGCAGCCGGGACTACTTCATGTTAAGTTACAATTGCCGCCTGGCACACACAGATTTAGATTCATTGTAGATAACGAGCTAAGATTCAGTGACTACTTGCCCACAGCTACAGATCAAATGGGTAACTTCGTGAATTATTTGGAAGTCACCGCTCCCCAACCAACATGGGAAGAACAGCAATTGGAGCAGGAGCAGCAGATGCAGAACCAACCTGCAGCACAAGTTGGTGATAATTATGCAAAAAAGCCTCGTAGCCGGAGAGCATCAAGTGTTAAGGAGCCAATCAGTGCACGTTCACGTATAGCCTTGGAAATTGAACGGGAGCCTGATGAAATAGGTGATGGTTTTACTCGTTTCCATGGTGAAGAAGAGACAGGTCCTAATTACGAATATACTCATGATATTCCTGCAGTGTTCACAGATCCGACAGTTATGGAACAATATTACTTAACGTTGGATCAACAACAGAATAACCATCAGAATATGGCATGGTTAACCCCTCCACAATTGCCACCTCATCTTGAAAATGTTATTTTGAACAGTTATGCAAATTCACAGGCAGACAATAATGAAAATAATTCGGGAGCACTACCAATACCAAATCATGTTGTATTGAATCATTTAGCGACAAGTAGCATCAAGCATAACACCCTTTGCGTTGCCTCTATTGTGAGATATAAAAGGAAATACGTTACCCAAATCCTGTATGCTCCATTACAATGATACTTTGGAAGTCTTACTACAGTCTGATTTAGCGTTTGGCACGTTAATTGACAAACCAATTTTGTAGGTGTGGCTATAAAATTTAGTCTTAGATAAAATACTACCAAAAAATCAATTCAACCTGCCCATAAGAATATATACATATATATAAATATATATATAATGGTACATTCTAAACTTGATAAAAGATGGTGTTTTGATTTAACTCAACAAAACTCAGAGAATTTCTTTAACCTAATTCATTTTCAATATTTTCGTTTGGCGATGAGCTTCTCTAAATATTGAATAGTATGATTGTGAATGGCTTCTAACTGGACCTTAACTCGTTTTATACGTTATGAGCTTGACGCGAACCTCGTAGAATTGAAAAATATACACTTAAACTTTAGTTATAACTGTAACATCGGGGAGACATGAACTTCCAACATAATTATTGAGCTTATTCCTTTTCATTGGAGAAGATTGCCGTTCAGATTTTTCGATTTGAGATTTGTGACGGGAACTTTGAAGTTGTGATCATCATGGAGGACATCAAAATTGACTTCAAAACATTCAAGAAAAGAGTACTTCATCTTCACAAGCAATTCAAATCGTTTGACAAAACGCCACAATCGCTTTTGTTCGTATTAGGTTCCGCAAATGCAGAAAATCCATATCAAAAAACGACCATTTTGCACAATTGGCTTCTGAGCTATGAATTTCCAGCAACATTAATAGCATTCTTACCAGGGAAAGTGGTTGTAATCACTAGTGCTGCAAAGGCCAAGCATCTGTTAAAAGCTACTGAACTTTTTAATGAATCTGATGTTAAATTAGAAATTTGGCAGAGGAATAATAAAGAACCGGAGCATAATAAAGAGTTGTTTGAAAATGTGATTTCTTTAATCAAAAATGCAGGAACTACCGTTGGTCTACCTGAAAGGGACTCCTATCAAGGAAAGTTCATGACTGAATGGACTCCTATTTGGGAGGCTGCATTAAAGGAAAATAACTTTGAAGTTGTTGACATCTCGTTAGGTTTGTCGAAGACTTGGGAAGTTAAGGATGTAGAAGAGCAAGCTTATCTATCGGTTGCAAGTCGTGCTTCCGATAAGTTTATGAATTTGCTTTCTGATGAAGTTGTCCGTGCGGTAGATGAGGATTTAAAAATTACAAATGCCAAACTTTCGGATAAAATTGAAAATAAAATTGATGACGGTTCTTATCTTAAAAAGTTATCTTCGGATCTAAGCAAACTTTGCCCACCTGGACACACTTTCAATGTAGATTTATTAGATTGGACATATTCTCCTATCATCCAGTCCGGCCATAAATTTGATTTGAAGGTGTCAGCAAGATCGAATAATGATCAGTTGTATGGAAATGGATGTATTTTAGCTTCATGCGGTGTGCGTTATAATAATTACTGCTCTAACGTAACTAGGACATTTTTGATTGATCCGTCAGAAGAAATGGTTAGCAATTATGATTTTATGTTGGAACTTCAAAGTAACATGATCAATGAACAGTTGAAAGTTGGTAGAACTCCGAAGGAAATTTATGAATCTGTCGTTAGCTTTGTTGAAAAGGTTAAACCTAATCTAGCCCCACATCTCCTAAAAAATCTAGGGTCTCTAACTGGGCTTGAGTTTAGAGATTCCAGTTTTGTTCTAAACGCAAAGAATGATTACCGTAAGATAATGCCAGGAGATTGTTTCAATATTTCTTTCGGGTTCAACAATCTAAAGGATTCGAAAACAGGTGAAACTTATGCCTTACAGTTGGCTGATATTGTTCAATTATCTACTGATGAGTCTGGCAAACCAGAGCTTTTGACGTCCTATACTAAATCAAGAACCCAGGTTTCCTTCTATTTCAACAACGAAGAAGATGAAGAAACAAAAAAGGTGGAAAAGAAGGTTAAACAAGAACAAAGTTCTAAAATTCTGAAAACCAAGTTAAGAGGTGAAACTCGCGGGAACTCGGACGAAAACCAAAAAGAACAAATCAGAAAGGAAAACCAGAGGAAATTACATGAAAAATTGCAAAAGAACGGTTTGCTTAGATTCAGTGCTGCAGATGCAAATGGTACAGGAAATGAAACTCGTCGATATTTCAAAAAGTATGAATCCTATGTCCACGATACTCAAATACCAACAAATGTTCGTGATTTGAAAATACATGTTGATTGGAAGAGTCAAACTATTTTGTTACCAATATATGGTAGGCCTGTGCCCTTTCATATTAACTCTTACAAAAACGGATCAAAGAATGAAGAAGGCGAATACACTTACCTTCGGTTAAACTTTCATTCACCTGGCTCAGGGAGTGTGTCAAAAAAAATGGAAGAATTGCCTTATGAAGAGTCTGCAGACAATCAATTTGTTCGTTCTATTACTCTGAGGTCGAAGGATGGAGACCGTATTGGTGACGTTTTCAAACAAATTACAGACTTGAAGAAAGAATCAACAAAAAGGGAGCAGGAAAGAAAAGCAGTGGCCGATGTTGTTGTTCAAGACAAACTTATCGAGAATAAGACGGGAAGAACCAAAAGATTGGATCAGATATTTGTTAGACCAAGTCCTGATTCTAAGCGTGTGCCTAGTACGGTTTTCATTCACGAAAATGGTATTAGATATCAATCCCCACTAAGAACAGATTCTCGGATTGATATATTATTTTCCAATATTAAAAACTTGATTTTCCAATCTTGTAAGGGCGAACTTATAGTCATCATCCATATTCATTTAAAGAATCCGATTCTAATGGGGAAGAAGAAGATTCAGGACGTCCAGTTTTATCGTGAAGCATCAGATATGGCAGTAGATGAAACTGGCACAGGAAGAAGATCCCAAATGAAATTCAGAAGATACGGTGACGAAGATGAAATTGAACAAGAACAAGAAGAAAGAAGGAAGAGAGCAGCATTGGATAAGGAATTCAAATACTTTGCCGATGCCATTGCAGAAGCATCTCACGGGATTTTGACTGTTGAAAGTACTTTCAGAGATTTAGGATTTCAAGGTGTACCAAATAGGTCAGCAGTCTACTGTATGCCTACAACAGATTGTTTAGTACAATTAGTTGAACCACCGTTCATGATAGTAAATTTAGATGAGGTTGAAATCTGTATATTGGAAAGGGTTCAATTTGGTTTAAAAAACTTCGATATGGTTTTTGTTTATAAAGAATTCAAGAAACCTGTAACCCATATAAACACAGTGCCAATAGAATCGTTAGATTTCTTGAAGCAATGGTTAACAGATATTGATATTCCATACACTGTTTCCTCTATTAATTTGAATTGGAGTACAATCATGAAATCCTTACAGGAAGATCCATACCAGTTTTTCTTGGATGGTGGCTGGAGTTTCCTAGCAACTGGTTCTGATGATGAAGGATCTGATGAAAGTGAGGAGGAAGTTAGTGAATATGAAATGTCAGAAGATGATGCCAGTGATGAAAGTGCATTCTCTGAGGAGGAAGATTACTCAGAAGGAGATGATGGGGATGCAAGTGAGGATGACGCTAGCGCAGGTAGTTACTCGGCTGATGAGAGTGATGATGGAGAAGATTGGGATGAGCTAGAAAAGAAAGCTGCGAAGGCAGACAGGGTCAACAAGTATGCAGAATGATGTGATGGAAAATGTGTAAATTTCTATATATTGAAGATTTGTTGTTAATCATGTGTAGCATTAAACCGATGTCAGTAAACACATCATTGTTTTATATACTAGACCATTCAAACTTTTTAATGGAAATATTCCTGGAGGTAATTTGACAAAGTTTGTTTAAAATTAGTTTGACCTATATAAAGTAATAGAATTTATTTATTTTTTTAGATACAATTGTTACTATAGTTAACGTTCTAATCATGAGAGGCGCGTTTCATCGCATGCAATTCCCTCAAATTGCAATTTGACTAAAAGCCTGTCATTTGAGCACCAAAGGCACCGTTTGTCAACATTAATGGTTCACCATCTCTGGAATTTTCATTATCGCCTTTGTCTAAGACATGTTCCTTTAATTTTTGAATAGCGTCATTTTGTTCTTTCTTGACTGAAATTTCATAGGGTTTGATATAATCAGATAGTGAGTGTAACCATGACAACTCCAAGACAACGTCATATCTGACCAAATTGTAAGCAGTGTAGAGTACTGCAACTATTGCTTCCTTGTTATCCGTGGAAATAAAGTACTGCAATAGATCCTCTACAACTTTGGGGTCTTGTGAAATAGCCGCCGTTTCAATGGCGTCCTTCCACAGCTTTTGCTCCTTAAATATTTCTAAACTTTTATTCCATTTCTTGTTCCTTCTGTACAATAATGCAGCAATTTTTTTGAAGAATATTAGATCGTGTTTCTCTAGAGTAGAAGCTAATCCTATTTGGTCAAACTTATCATAGGAATCAACAGCAGATTGCAAAGCCTTATAATCTTCCTCTTCGATCATCAAATCATGATAAGCTTTGTTCACAACAGAATTGTTCTTTGGCAAAACATTAATCAAAAATGGTTTTATCATTGGTAAATTATCCGACTTGGAAAAGATCTTAACTGTTCTTGGAATATCTAACCTGGGTGTTAAAGCAGATAGAAGGTCTACCAAAAGTGAAGGGTGCTCCTTCACGTAGAAATTTATGGCTCTGTAGTAAATTTCGAGATTAGAAACTTTGACAATAATCTCTTTGAAATAAGCATGGTCGAATTTCGTGGCTGATTTTTCAATCATAACCAAAGCTGCATTATCCCATTCGTCATAATGAGCGTACAAAAATACTAATTCGGTCCACAATTGGGCATCTTCTACAGCTCTAATGACCTTTGGAATATTAATTCTTGACCAGAACAGTTTTAAGTGTTCAAAAGTCTTTTCAGGATCATACTTGGAGTACAGGATTGCGAGTTCAGTGAACATTCCCATGTGAGCTCTTTCTAGACCCAAGCCTGCCTCAAACAAAGAGATTAACTCTTCGATGTAACCATGAGATTCATAAATCTCAACTAGCTCACTTAATTCTTCGGCGTGTATAATTAAATTCAAACCACAAATTTGGGCCAGTCTAAATTCTTTCTTTTCAATACATGCATTGTTGACTAGCTTCCAGACCTTAATATTAGAAGCTTTCCTTGCAGTATCCACAGCAGCTTGGTAATCATCTAGATAAACCAAAGTTGAAGCTAATTTCGAATAGTTAGAAACGCTGGCATAGCATAACTTGGCAGCCTTATAATTCTTACTGTCAAATAACTTGTCTCCAACCGTTTCCAGATTGGCAACATTTGAAGAGCTCAACAAGTTTTCGATCTCATGGATTTTCCCCAATTGAGCATATGCTAATATTAAGGCACCATCAATTCTTGGTTCCCTTAGTGTCTTTCTTGCCATTGTCAAAAATGGTATCAATTCATCATACTTCCCACTTCTCTCCGAAGTGCCAATGACCTCATCGTAATTCGATGGATCTTCGGCCTTGATATAAGATTCAATACTCTCTGCCAAAAGGTCGGCCTTGATTTGCGCAGTACCTAATTCAGACCATAGCTCAGGTGTATTAATTTTTTCAACATATGTCTGAGCTCTCTCAAGTGATTGTATGTTAGCCACTAATACTTCTAGAGCCTTACTATATAGCTCGTGTTTGTCATAAATTTCGAAGGCCTCTTCGTTTAAACCGTGCTCAATACAGAGAGGTGCGATTTCATTTGGATCATAGTTTTCCAATTTGTCAACATAGGCAGAAACTTTTGTGGGCTCATACTTAATTGCAGATAATAATAATAATCCTTGTAAAGCAACATTATCGCTGAATGGAGAAGGCTCCAAGATAATTTTCTCTAATAGTTCAATGAGTTCCAACTTTAAGCCGTTTGTCATAAACGCTTGCACAGTTAAAGAGACTGGTTCAGGGTCCTTTAACTCAGGCACACCAACTGAAATGACAGCCTCGATTAATTGTTGTCTATGCATGTTACTTTCTTCTAGAACAACATTCCACAGTTCGGGATTCGATTTCTTTAACAGATATCTAGCCTGATATTTGTACATGCTATTCTCATTAGTGATCCTGATCAAATCTGTATCATTAGAGCCCTTGTCATAAGCAATATATGCCAGGTATGGGTCTCTCTTTTCACAGTAACGTCCAACTTCCAAAGTGTCATATTGGTCATTCTCTTTCAAGAATTTTTCAGGTGAATTGTTGGAGTCAATATAAATCTTAGCCAAAGCGTTATAGACACCTTGATCTTGGGTACCTTGAGATAGAGTTTGTTCTAGGAATGGGAGCAACAATTTCAATTTGTTTCTCTTCTCGACTTCGTTTGTTAGCTCGTTGATAGAAACTTGACCAATAACAGATTGTAATAAATTCTTAATAAATTCTTCGTCGCAATCAACATCCAGTAGAGCACCCACAACTTGTGGAGCTTTTGATGGGTTAACTTGTTGCACATAGGCTTCGACAAACTTCAAATTTTGAGTCTTGTACAGATACAATACCAACTCATGAACGAAATCAAATCTGTCGCACACAATAATCAATGGGATTTGATCTTCCAATTGAGCATCTTTCAAGAAGTTTTTAACTCTTTCGGGTTCATAGACGTTATTCTCCTTGACAATTCTTTCGATTTCTTTGTATTGGCCCATCTTTGCAGCAGCTTCGATGTATTTGTAAACAACATCCTGATCTTCAGTTAAGTTGACCAACGATGCCAAGTAGTAATACAAGCCTTCTGTGGCCCTATATTCTTCAAATAATTTTATCAAAACCGAAGAACCAATCAAATCTGAAAATTTGGTGGCTACTTGGACTACAATTTGAATATTTGCTTGCAGATTGTTGTCCATTAAAGCCTTCAAGCATGCTAGCGATTGCTCAACATTTAATTTTCCGAAGTAAGATACTAACCAGTCAATTGGGATTGCATTTGTATGAACTATAACCCTCTTAATATCTTTGATATCGGTGAAATTCTCCAACGCTCTTTGATATAGGCCGGCCTTCTCTGACAAATTCGCAATTGTTGGCTTATCATAATGGGAGAAAATATTATTACCCATGATGGCGTCAGCAACTTGAGGTGCATGTAATAGATTGACTTCAAGAACGCGGGTTTGTAAATGACCTTGGTCAGGGGTATCGCCCTTCAAAGCATCGAGTAGAAGAGATGTGCCTTGTTGAATATGATTTTGAGAAAAGAATAAGTCAGCAATCTTCTCAATATCCAGTTGCGATGCAGTTTCTGGGCTTTGTAACAACGAAATTGCAAATTCCGATGCTCTGTCTGGTGATGTTCTTATTAGGGATGATATTAAAACTAAGAAATTAGGTTGATATCCCACCTTTTGACAGTAAGGTAGAATTTTTTCAAACTGTTGTAACTCTGCCAAACAAGCAACTACCTTCGAATGAGAATCTGACCTCAAATAGCATGCTAATGCTAATGTCGAGTCAAATGGCTTCACAATGTCACCTAATTCCTCCGAGCATTCTAATTTGTCCTCTTTCAACCATTTTTCAAACAATTGCTTCCTATCTTGCTGTAAAACTGGTCTTGCCAACTCGATCGTTTCTTCCTTGTTCAGCTTTCCTTTGTCCAATAATGTTGAAAAGTATAAAAGAATTGGGGATATAGCGCCTGGAGCTGCTTGAATATTCTTCAATCTATTGATTGTGTTCTGGTTTCTCAAATCGTTTGAAGAAGCTGCAATTTTTGCAGCATTTTGGTAATCTCCTTGAGCCAAAAGTGATTCAAATTGCTTCGTGAATAGATCATCAGCACCAGGCAGACCTCCTCTTGTGGCCATCTTTAACGCTAGTGAAACGTTTGAAAGCTTGCTCAAAATATATGGAACTATTTGCGAAGTTGATATCTCCACAGCTAGCACTTGACCCTTTTTGTTGATGCAGGCAATACCATTTTTATTGTCATAGGAAGTTGCTGTAAAAACAGATTCTGCCGTAATTCTGTTGACAAATAAATTTGTACCAGTTTCGAGTTCATAGAGATGAATAAACCCATATTTCGTTAATAGGTAAATGACACCATACTTCTCTGAGACCTGAACTGCGATTGGGAAATCATTTGTGGCATCAGGAGGGAAGAAAATGTCAACCGTTTTCTTCTGGTACTGTGTTGGTAGAGAGCTTTCGTGGTCGATTTCAATTATTCTCAATTCGCCTGTACCAGTATTGACATTTCTGTTGCCAGTTACGAACACTTGAACAGTCGAGCTACCATTTCCTTCTAGAAGAATATTCGAAAAGATGGCAACATGGCCATCAATTGCTTGGGAAATGTTACGTTTCTTGGAAAATAGTTGGATTTTACCACCGATATGCCCGTTCTCCTGCAAAATTCCGACCACGGCAAACCAATCCATGTTGCTGTTCGCTACGAAGTTGATAATCTGTGTGTTGTTCAGACTGGCGTGTCTTGGGGTTAACAGTTGGGGTTTGGCACTGACATTGCCGTCAAAGACGTTAGATACCAGAATGGATTGTGCAGTTACAAACCCTAGTGTTTCCTCGTTCAACCATTTCCAGAATAGCACGGGTTCATCCAGTGTGAAAGATTTTAGCTTTGTCTTGGTGTCCAAGTTGAAAATTTGAACGATAGTGCCATTTGCTCTGACGGAAATAACCATCTGTGAGGGATGCATTATCGCAGAATCGCCGCCCATGTTTTTACGTGTAACTTGGTTGCCATTCGCCAAATCAACAATGGCCACGGTATTTTTTCCATCTTCGGACTCTCTGACTGTGACATAACGGTCACTTTCGAACGTGGTTGATCTAAAGTCGAGGGATTGAGGGGATGTCCCAAGAGCTGTTAGATCAACCAGTTCTGTGAATTCGATAGGAAGATCACTCATTCTGCCCAGTGGATATGCTGTGTTTGTTCAATATTGCCAATCTAGCTCAATTGATCGATTGCAAATTGGATCTACCTGCAATTGAAGTCAAATAAGTCTTCTAGTCTTGAGCTTTATAGAACTGACGGTTTTCTTTTCAGCAGTCTCCTGTATATGCCAGCACTCTGGTAACAACTCTGTCTTCAACTGCGTGTTAAAAGGGGTATTGTAAAACAAAGATTCTATAAGGAGGTTCACTGTCAGTGAACCAACGGGAAAAATTTATGATTCAAGATAGGGTAATTGTAGATATTCAGCCAGAATATCTCACGTGATGGTTTGATCAAAGATCACACCATACGGTGCTGGCATAGACGCAACGTCTGGAATAATTACTATATAAACCAGTATCTGAATAGACAATATTCAGATACTACTCCTCCTAAAAGAGGACAAGTTATAATTCACGTCTAAGACTTAACTTCACCCTTCGCGATAACGCTAGCTGATTTTACCGAATACCGGATAAAATCTACATAATTTGATCACGCGTATTTAGCGTGACCAATGGAAGCTATTTTTGAGTGACCCATGCCAAGTCCCGGTTACCCTACTGCTTTGGAATCCTTCAGAGGTCATTCAGAGCATCACGTTTTGACCCCAGAAAAATTACTGGGACTGCTCTAATAACGTTATTATCCCCGAGTGCGGCTGAAGTCCATCGGCAGTTAGCGTACTGAGGCATGGGCACGTATTTACTCCAACAGCACTCCATTATGGCGGACCCGGACCCAGAGATGATGATGTTGGAGTAATAATCGCCAGACTTTTGGTACTGTTCATTGATCTACTAAAAAGTATATAAAGGAGGTGAATAGAAGGCGGATAAGGGTGCTGCACATCGTGTTTTTCATGAAGGCTATTTTGTGGCGTAAAGCAGAACTTTACATCACATATCGTACTCTTTTACTCTCTGGTAGGCAGCATATAGTGTGAACCAGAATGACAAGACTTTCCACCGTCGATCGGCGGTCCCCCGTTTTCAACCCTCAAAAGTTTATTCAAAGGGAGAGAGATTCCTCCGAGATTAACATTGATGAGATCAACACGTTTTTGGAGTCATCTCCCGAAAGACGCGATCTAACGAGGTCTTTGATAGACCAAATAACCAACGACGCCGTGCTAAAGGCAGGCACCGAGTACTACGATCTTACGCAGGACCAGCAGAGGGAGCTTACTGTGAAGAAGATCGCGAGACTGGCTCTGTACATGGAGCACGATATCAAGACAGTCCGTCAACACTTCAAAAACACCGATGTTCTGGAAGAGTTGCAGAAAAACGACGAAAACTCGGATACAAAACCTTTGACCAACAAGGACCTGTCGATTTTCGACAAAAGATTGTCGCTTGCAGCAAATATCGATCCTCAATTAAGCACCAGAGTTGGGGTGCACTTGGGGCTGTTCGGAAACTGCATAAAGGGTAATGGCACTGATGCACAAGTGCGTTATTGGCTCCAAGAGAAGGGCGCAACTCTGATCAAGGGCATTTATGGATGTTTTGCAATGACTGAGCTGGGACATGGTTCCAACGTAGCGCAGTTGCAGACAAGGGCAGTTTACAACCCGGAGGCAGACACGTTCACGATAGATACCCCAGATCTTCCAGCTACGAAATGGTGGATAGGTGGGGCAGCTCATTCCGCAACACATTCGACCGTCTACGCTCGGCTGATTGTCGAAGGGAAGGACTACGGTGTCAAAACGTTTGTTGTTCCCTTGAGAGATCCATCAACTTTGCAACTCCTTGCAGGGGTTACCATCGGTGATATTGGTGCCAAAATGGGCAGACACGGCATTGACAATGGCTGGATTCAATTCAGAAATGTCGTCATTCCCCGTGAATTTATGCTAAGTAAGTTTACGAAAGTGATACCCGCAACGGACGGTCAAAGTGGCCCCACGGTCAAGACAGAGCCCCAGTTAGACCAAATATCTGGCTATAGTGCTTTGTTAAGCGGTAGAGTTAACATGGTGATGGATTCGTTCAGGTTTGGATCTAAGTTTGCGACGATCGCCACACGTTATGCTGTTGGCAGGCAACAATTTGCAGATCGCGCGAACGCGCCGGAGACTCAGTTGATTGACTATCCTTTACACCAATACCGTGTTTTGCCCCAAATTACCGTTCCATACTTGGTTTCGCCCGTTGCATTCAAGTTGATGGATAAGTACTACGCCACTCTTGATGAATTATACAAGGTGTCGGCAGCGAAGAATCCCGATAAGAAAGCCCTTGGCGTTGTCAGCCGGAAATTGAAAAATCTATTCATTGATAGTGCCAGTTTAAAGGCAACCAATACCTGGCTTGTTGCTAATTTAATTGACGAATTGAGGCAAACCTGTGGTGGTCATGGGTATTCTCAGTACAACGCCTTTGGTAGAGGTTATGACGACTGGGTTGTTCAATGCACCTGGGAAGGTGACAACTCAATCTTGTCTTTGACTTCCGCTAAATCTATCCTAAAGAAGTTTGTAGACGCAGCAACTAAGGGAAAGTTTGACAGGGAGTTTGACAGTGATTCTTTCGGATATCTAGGGCCAAGCTTCATCCGTCAAGTTTACATGGGCCAGAAGTCCGCTCAATTGGAGAATTTGGAGGACTATTATCAGGTCTGGGCTATTATCCTGGTCAAACTGTTGGCTCATATTGCCAAGACGATTGAGAAGACCAAAAAGGTCGACGGTATGTCAAAACTATTGATCATGGTTGCCAAGTTTCACGCCATCCACGCCATGTTAAAAACATACTATGAGAAGTTGAATTCTCCTACTGAATCTCATGTTTCTGATGGGAAGACAAAGGAAGCTTTGTGGAATGTCTACAAGCTGTTCTCCGTATATTTCATTGACAAGCACTCTGGTGAATTTTTACAGTTCAAGATACTGAAACCCGATCAGATTTCCAATATTGTCCAGCCACAGCTTCTTGAACTACTGGCAAAGGTCAGGAAAGAGTGCGTCAGCCTGACAGATGCTTTCAAGCTTCCAGATGCCATGATAAACGCACCCATCGGCTATTACGATGGTGACATCTACCACAATTACTTCAATGAAGTCTTGAAAAATAACCCTGTTGAGCGTGACGGAGCCGGAAAACCGACATATCATGAGTTACTGTCGACCATGCTCGGTCGCGGATCTGACTTCAACCAGAGGCTTGGCGGTTCTGCAACGTCCGAAGTCCTCTCTCGAATCAGCAAGTGAAATGTCATTGCGCTGCAAAACTGCAAGATACGCACTGCCGAGGATCAAATATGTTCCACTGGAACAAATTTTTCTTCGGAATACCTCGGTTGCTAATGCCAATCCCGCGATTGTTCTGTAGTTTCCATACGTTCTAATGCTCTCAAACTAAATACGAATAATCTGTAATGAATAACGCTCTCATTTTTATGATCGAATCGATGATCAATATTCCTTATAAATATGTTATTCGCATCTAGGAATATCTTACCCCGGACGTATTTAGTTAGCTTCTTGTCTGGAATTTTTGCTCAGTTTCGTCTCCATCTCCATCGCAACGCGTATAGCCGTTTTCGTCGCGAATTGTGGGATCCGCACCATGTAGAAAATTAGTGAGAAACAAACATATATAGATATATAAGGAAGGCGGACAAACACGATAGATCATAAAGCAACTCAAATACATAGTAACTGTATTGAACAACGCCGAATACCATTAGGTGAGTTTTTAAGAGAGATATAACTTACCAGTATTGGTGTAATTGGACACTTTGAACCTCTCGGACTTCAAGAAACGGACGAAGCACCTTTAAGCTAGCCTTACATGTCATCTATAAGAAATAGGGAGCTGAAGGATAACAATATGGACGGGCAACCTCTAGAAGAAACTTCTCATCACAATGTATTTGGTGACACGGATGATGAAGATGATAACATGCATTTCGACAGACAGACGCTGAGCAGGAGAGCATCAAGCATTTTTTCATTTCATCCAGATCCACTGGAGCCTCCTAATGAGATGGATATTAGGAATTTCACAAGCGATGAACATCATTTCAGCATGATTAGAAACCTGCATCTGGCAGATTTTATCACAATGCTAAACGGCTTCTGTGGGTTCTATTCCATTGTCAGTTGTCTTAGATTTACACTAACTAGTAAGCCGCACTATGTCCAGCGTGCGCATTTTTTCATATTCCTAGGCATGTGCTTTGATTTCTTTGACGGTAGAGTTGCTCGTTTGAGGAACAGGTCGTCGCTAATGGGCCAGGAACTTGATTCCCTTGCAGATCTGGTCTCTTTCGGTGTTGCTCCTGCGACAGTTGCGTTTGCAATCGGCTTCCACACAACGATAGATGTGCTTGTGTTGTCGTTTTTTGTTTTATGTGGGCTTGCACGGTTAGCAAGGTTCAACGTCACAGTTGCACAGTTGCCCAAGGATTTTAGTGGGAAATCTAAGTTTTTCGAGGGACTTCCTATTCCTACCACACTTGCACTTGTGCTCTGGATGGCATATTTAGTGAGAAGGGGCAGTATTGATGAGAATATCCCATTTGGAATATACAGGGAAGGTCTAGTTTTCGAGTTTCATCCTATCGTGCTTATCTTCTTCCTCCATGGTTGTGGTATGATATCAAAGAGTTTGAAAATCCCTAAACCTTGATCAAGCCATAGATAAGATGTACATATTTAAATATTATCACAGTTATTTTGGTCACATAACACCTCTCTGATGTCAGGCATGCAGTTTAAATGGATCTACAGAACGTTGACTTAAAAAAAGTGAAGTAATTCGATTGGCCATCAAACATCATGATCTAGCATAAAAGCTTTGACTAAAACTAGCTTTGGTATCAGAATTCGTAACTTTCAAGGCAGTCATACACAAAAATAATATGCCATCTCCAAGAATCGAACCTGGGTTTCATCGGCCACAACGATGTGTACTAACCACTATACTAAGATGGCAATTTTCTAAAGAAAAATTATACAGATGCCTTTGTAAGATTCCAATATTATTGCAATAAAATATACAATTCTCTAATCGATTTCCGGGCTCTTTAAAAATCTATAGTTCAGATTTTTGAATAAAGGAGCTTCAAATGTTGACATGAATTTCTTTAAGTTTCATACGAATCAGAATAATCAGAAATATCATTTGGTTGTTGTCGTTTACAAATTTTAGTTATTAATATATATATTTATCGTAATCAACCGTTTATTTGGTGAGTGACAGGAGATATCGATTAATGGCGAAAATATACAATTATTTTATTTTTATATTAATTACTCACTGTCAAGTTGCAGTGAAGGTTAGTTTTTACATTTTCATTCTATTTATACAATTTCTTCAGCAACAAGAGAGGTGATTTAATCATTTTCCTTCTACGTAAAAATCCAGAAGGTCCCACGTCAACTGCAATAAACGTTCCAGGATCATTGTTAACTTACCATGCATCTTAGAATCTGACCAGGAGAGTTGCAATGATACATTAGAACAGGCCCAATCGTTACTTCTGTTCCTTGCAAAATTGTTTTTACTTACTGTCGAAGCTCTAAAATTCACTTCAATTTCCTACTGTTCAACTCTAAGCTTAACTATATGATTCTTTGAAGGAAATTTCATTGTTTTGCTTGAATTTGAGCTAAAAAAAAAGGTAAAAACAATGTGGAGATTGTGTTTTGGGACAAATCTCAGTTGCACTACCGGCAAAATTAACCTTCATTTCATCTCTGTATCACCACAACTCTATTGAACCTAATATGAAAGCACAATTGAATATAGTCATATATGAAGATATAAAAATAGGCACAGTTCATTCCCAGATCAAAACTGTATCAAGATAACAAGATGTTGCCCTAATATCAGTGTCCGATCATCATGGAGTGGGCCAAAGAAAATGAACAAATACCAACACTATACTATATTGGAGAAGAACTAAGTAATCAATTAAATCTCACAGAGACAAATAGTTGGAATAGGGGCGTTTCAGCGAAAGTCAAAAACAAACATTTTTTTTTGGTGGCATTGACACCATGTCACACCTTCCTTCAGTTATTCTAGAGTACCGTTTATATCGGTTGGTACACTAACGTATTTTCCATTCTTTGTGGACTTGAATTTGGAGCCATCGATTTCTGCATCGTTGGGTTGCTGCATAGACTCCAAATCGTACTCGAACTCGTTTTCGACATCCTCAGCCCAGGAAACAGTTTTGTTTCCTGCGTCGATACCTCCACGGTTCAAAATTGCGCGAACCTTGGATATGAAACGTCTGTGTAACACGAAGTAAACGCCCAGTCCAACAAGAGCACCTGATACTAATAGCAGCAGAATGACTTCGAGGGTTGTGTAGTTACTGTGGCGTCCTGTTAATCCCTTTGCATTGTCAATGAAAGATGGGTCTGGATAGTCCTCGCCCTCTATGTACTCGCCATTCTCTGTCTTAATCAAAGATCTCTTGGTACTCACTATAGTGTCCTTGCCGCCAATCTTTTCCACCTTTACGTTATCCAAATATATGTCTAGAATGCCTCTGCTGATAGCACTGTGGTCATGAGGAACCATGTGGGAGGCGTTGTAAACTTCAATGTAAGTCAGGTTACGATCTGTCTGCAAGTAACCAGCTGTCTGTGCAACGGAGGTGTTGGATGGTTTGTATACCCAGTCTAACGTGAGAGAGTTGTCGGTGAAACCTGTTTCACCGTTCCATGTCAAGTTTCCAATGATCCACTTGGTGCCCATCGTGTTACAGATAATGTCAGCAGCACCGTTGTACAAAATAATGTCCAATCCTGACTCAATCAGGCTTGGAAGTAAGTATACAGATGGTTTGGTATTTTTGTTTCTCAGCGCGTCGTAAACGCCATCATTGCACTCAGCCCATTCCGTTGTTGGATCATCCTCCAGGTGAAGAGCTGAACGAACGGATTCTTGGCCAAAGAACTTCACGACATATGGCAAGTCATCTGGCCAGTCTGAACCACATGCAGGATACGTTGAAACCAAATTGTAGTCGTAAATGTTTAGACAGCTCTTTTCTCCAGTCTTGGGGTTTTGGACTGAAGTGGCGTCAAGAATGTAGTTCAGTAGAGCATTACAGTAGGGGTTAACAAAATCCTTTAAATTGTCCTCCGTTTGGCCGTTTACAACCAATGCACAATACTTCTGGACAGTTTGGATCGTACCATAGGCGCTGTTGTCTGTTGTAAACAACCCCTTCTCCAACGTAAAGGGTAGATAGGAAAGGGCCTGTCTGTTAGGGTAGATCCACCCATTCCCGATTATCAGTGCATTCAGGTTGTACACGGTGCCGTTGGAGCTCTCAGCCTCCTTGTTGTGCTCCAAAATGGCGTCCCCGAAGAATGGGATGTATTGGCCTGCGTAACTCTCGCCGGAAAGCACAATCTCTTTGTCGAGGTCCTCTGGAAAGATCGTGAAGTAGTTGGCAAGAAACTGTAGGAAATGGTTGCTCACCTTCTTCAGATCAGAGTCGTACCTTGGGCCTTTCCCGCCGAGCGCGACCGAGAACCCTGTGCCCACAGGCTGGTCGATGTACACTATGTCTGTTCTGGCGTTCCAGGTGCCCTCGTTGTAGTAGAGCTTGCCGTCCTTGTCGGCCCGGAAGGGACCGTTCTCAAGCAGGGCGCCGTCCATGGAGGAACAGCCGGGGCCACCGTTCAGCCAGAAGGTCAGTAGCTTCGAGTCCTCGCCGGGCTTCTTGAACTTCCAGAAGAAGTAGTTGATGCCGGGGTCGTTGGGGTCCTTCTCGCCGTCTGGGGTCAGTGGGATGAGTCCCGAATACATCTTTGGAATAACGGATGTGTTGAGGCTGGACAGACCGGGCAAAAGCTCGGGCTGCACCTCGTAGTCTGCCGGTGTCTGCAACGCCCTGGCAGCGCGCAGCAGCGAGGCAGTCGCTGTGGCGACTGCGAGAAACTTCATGGTTGTGATGAACGCAAAGTGTGTCGGAGGTGCTCTTGTAACCTCTGGAAACCTCTTGTCGGACCTGTTTGGTTCGTGCAGCTCCTGGCGCTACGTATGTCTTCTCTAGCGAATGCGGAAAATCGGTTAGACCTGTGGATGTGGGTCAACCCGGTGTGTGTTGCTGTTAGTATGTCCGAGAAAAGACAGAAGTAATGTAGTACGGCAAAGCGTCCAAGCCGCACGGATAGAAACACGGCTTTTCATACTTTATTTATACTTTCCGGTGCAGGACGTTTCAGGCGTTATCGCAACGGTGCGGTTCCAGCAGCTTGTTTTACCGAGACAGGGCTGTTTCCATTCTCGTGGTCATTTGATGTATCTATCGACACACTCCAGATAAGCATTCTTGGCATAACAACAGGTGCGACGCTGGAATGCGTACGGGCCGGCCGGGAGGCATTACGCCATTGCTCAATAACAATTGCTCGTCCGAGACTTTGCGATTGACAGAGGGAGCGCGCGCAGCGCGCGCTCTCTCGCCAAGTAAACAGTATTGAATCTGATAAGCGGGCCGTGCCATCGCAGACGCCGTGTCGATCAGCAGTGTTTCCCTGGCGGCGGGCAGAACAGCGATCCACGGACAAACCGTCCCGAGTTTGGCTCGACCGGCTATCTTTTGAGACACTTATCTGCGAATCCTCCCAACTGAAATTGGAAGATAAGCCCGAAAAAGACAGGGAAAACTGCTCAAACGGGATGGGTCAGGGCCGAACGCTTGCTATGGGGGACTGTAATCTCAAACATGGCCCGCCGAGGATGATAAACGATCTCTGGGCGGCGAACGAATATTGTTTCACGCACAATAGCGCGCCAGCTATCGAAAGCCTATTTACTTTTTTGTTGCGGTTGGGCGCGCCTGGTCGGGGCGACCCAAAAATCCGGACCCCACGTGATGGGCGGTGGGTGTCTCCGTCAGGCGGGCACCAGGAGGGTGTCAGACCGAATGCCTGGTGGCCAACGGTGCGCGGCTAGCCACGCGCCATTGGCGCTGTTAGACGCTGGACAGGCTGTCTGGCGGCCTGTGGAACCGCACGGTCAGCTGCTCTCGCTACGTGAAACGGATGGAAACGGCCTGTGTATGCTGCGAGCTGCTGCATCTGGTGTAGATCGCGGCGCACGGCACACCGGCAGATAACCGCTGCGGTACCAGCCGGAGTGTCGTAGCCGCGGTGGTCGGAAAGCGGCGCTGGCGGGCTGCGCCGGTGCTGCGCAGGTGTTCTGCTTACCCGCAGGCCGCGGTGCGCGCCAGGCATGCGCACCGGCTCTTCGCGGCTACTGACGGACCCCGGCAACGGGAGTCATCGCCCGGCACACCGCCAGCGCCGCCCGCCTTTCTTTATGCACGGGCGCGAGGAAGAGTCATCGGTAGGTGTCGTTTTATACGTAAATCGTGATCTGGTCGCCTGGGTTTCGGCAGGACCCTGTAGTGGGCGTGCCGCGGTGCGGCACGCCTGCATCGACACACTGGGGGCTTGCTAATCGTCTTTGGCGCGCTGCCATAGCCTGATTGTCCGCGCTGCTCCCGCCGCTGCCGCAGTGGAAATGCGTCATGTTGTCCCTCGGCCCTACGCACTCGCGCGTAGGTGAAAAATATATATATACGGCACATACCGTTTTCTCTTGCCAAGCGGAACGGCGCACTTCGAAGCACGCCAAGAATACTAGAAAGCGATTGCCGCACACCGCCCCGGTCCTTGTTCAACCCGCCCGCCATGACTTTGCCAGAATCCAAAGACTTTTCGTACCTCTACTCCGACGAGACCAGGGCGCGCAAGCCCTCGCCATTGAAGACCTGCATCCACCTGTTCCAAGATCCCAACATCATCTTCCTCGGCGGCGGTCTGCCCATGAGCGACTACTTCCCCTGGGACAACTTGACCGCAGAGTCGCCCTTGCCTCCGTTCAAGAACGGCATTGGCGCGGTGCCAACCGGCGCCGACGACGACACCTTGCCATTGCTCATCAAGAAGAACGAGAAGCAGGCCCACGACATCCCGCTGGCCAGAGCCCTGCAGTACGGCTTCACCGCGGGCCAGCCAGAGCTGCTGGACTTCCTCAGAGAGCACACCAAGGTCATCCACGACATGCAGTACGAAGACTGGGACCTGATCGCCACGACCGGTAACACGAACGCCTGGGAGTCCACCCTGAGGGTCTTCTGCAACAGAGGAGACGTCATTCTGGCCGAGGCACACTCTTTCTCCTCGTCGCTGGCCTCCGCAGAGGCCCAGGGCGTGACGTGCTTCCCCGTCCCAATCGACGACGACGGCATCATTCCCGAAAAGTTGGAGAAGATCCTGGACAACTGGACCGAGGGCGCTCCCAAGCCCAAGCTGCTCTACACAATTCCCACGGGCCAAAACCCAACGGGTACGTCTTTGGCCGACGACAGGAAGGCTGAGATCTACAGAATCGCCCAGAAGCATGACTTCCTCATCGTCGAGGACGAGCCTTACTACTTCCTGCAGATGGACCCCTACGTCAAAGACCTGCAAGAGCGTGCAGAGCTACAGGCCAAGCCCAGACAGACGCACGATGAGTTCCTGGGCTCGCTGGCAAAGACGTTTTTGTCCCTGGACACCGAGGGCCGTGTGATCAGAATGGACTCGTTCTCCAAGGTGCTCGCTCCGGGCACCAGACTGGGCTGGATCACCGGCTCCAAGAAGGTCCTGCAGCCTTACATCAGCTTGCATGAGATGACCATCCAGGCACCAGCAGGCTTCACGCAGTCGCTTGTAGCCGGCACTCTCCACCGCTGGGGCCAAGATGGATATCTAGACTGGCTGATCGGTCTGCGCCATGAATACACCGTGAAGCGTGATGCTGCTCTCGATGCCTTGAACAAGTACCTGCCAAAGACCAATGCGTTTGTTGCAAACCCACCAATTGCTGGTATGTTCTTCACCATCAACATCGACGCCTCGACGCATCCAGAGTTCAAGACCAAGTACGGCTCTGACCCAGCTCAGGTCGAGCAAGCCATCTACGAAAAGGTCGTCAAGTCTGGTGTCCTGGTTGTGCCTGGCTGCTGGTTCGTGACCGAAGGCGAGACTGAGCCTGCACAACCTGCGTCCTCAAAGGAGGCCCTGAGCCCAAATGTCATCTTTTTCAGAGGTACATACGCTGCCGTTCCTCTCGACAAGCTCGCTGAGGGTCTCAAGAGACTGGGAGAGGCTCTGCACGAAGAGTTTCAGATCTCTGCATAATCGCTTTGGTCGATTGTTATTAAATAGAATATGTTGTAGTTGGCTATGTGTTTGGTATTAATACTACATGGAACTTGTGGTCGTGAGGCGGACGTAGGGCTTGGCAAACTGCTTTTGTCCGCTCTCCGCTCGTCGCACCGGATGTGAGTAGGCCCAGCCTGTACACAAGGACGTTATCGGCGTCTGATTGGCCTCGTTATCAAGATTCTGTAGGTTAGAAAAGGAGCGACTTCCGTGAGCAAACACTCTACTCACGGTGTTCAACAATTGGTTTGCATTCGTCATCAAATTCTTCCTGCTCTACGGGATCTTCTTCGTCGTCACTGCGTGCTGCTGTGTGTATGGAGCCACGGCCGAGCGAGATGTCGTCATTCAAGATTATCTCTCCTCCTTTGTTCTCTGGTCCCAGGAATATGACAATCAGGAACAGCCCCAGTACGGCGCCCATGAAGATACACATAACCTTTCCGTACTGGTAGACGCCTTTAGGCTTTCCTTCCACAGGAAAGCGCTCGCCGATGGTGGCCTGGATGGTGGCAGACGCACTGCTTATCATGTTTCCTGCCTGATACGCCACACCGGTCAAAAAAGCCCGGAACTCCATGGGAGTCATTTCGATAAGATAGATCGGTGCGACTCCCCAGAGGCCCTGTATGCCAAACTGGAGGAAGAAAACGGCAGCGTCGAGACCTTTGGAATCTGCGGTGAATCCCCATGGGTATAGCAGCGAGCCTGCAAGAACGATAGAGCATGCGATAGCGAAGCGGCGCCCGATAAACGACGATAGATGGGCAACAGTCATGCCGCCACAAATGGCACCCAAATTTGCAACCGAGTTTGTAACTGTCGAACGATCGGCCGAGTAATTGTACTGCCTTGTAAGCATCGTGGGAAACAGGTCCTGCGTCCCGTGAGAGGAGAAGTTGAACAGAGCCATGAGGATAACCAGGTACAAGAACGTAATCCAATACCTGCGCAGTGCCGTCCGAGCGTTTTTCCAGAACAGTGAGTGCCCGCCATTTTTGCGCTCTGCAACACGCTTTTCCTCATTTTTTAGTCTCAGGTATGCAGGGGACTCGGGCAATAGTAGCCGCCATGCTATGATCAGGACCGGTGGGCCTGCGCTGAACCAAAACAGTGCGCGCCAGCCGTGCTTAGACGTGTCGGCCACGGCACGCTGGAAGATAACAGCCAGTAGATATCCAAAGGCATAGCCCTGTTGGAAAATGCCGGAGAGAACTGATTTCGCCTTGACGGGTGCGTTTTCCAGCGCCGTGGCCGAGGCAACGCCAAAGATTGACCCCATGATGATGCCGAAGATGGCCCGACAGCCCAAAAACGCGGGCATCGTTTTCACAAAGCCTTGGCCGATCTGCACAACCGAGATACAGGCCATTGTCGCGCAAAATGGCCATTTTCTGCCGTACCGGTCGCCGATGAAGCCGAAGATGATCGCACCCACGACACGCAGGAGCAGCACCAGCGTTATCGCGTTCGAGACGCTCTTGACGTCTGTGTCCAGCGTTTTTGCGATTGCGCTCATGTTGAGGGAGACGGTGAAGAAGTCGAACGCGTCCCACGTCCAGGCAAAGAAGCCCACAAGAAAGAACTGCGTCTCGAGGGTGCTGAGCGAGCGCAGGGCGGGGAACGGGTTGAGCGGGTACACGGTGCGCGCCTCGCGGATGTATTCACGCGTTGGAAAGAACGTCGTGAATCGTGTCCGGAGGTACTCCCGGACCTCGGCGCCCGTGAAGTGGTGCTGGGCGCTGCGTCTTGGACATTTTACCTGTTGCGGGGACTGTCCGTCTGCGAGCTCGTGGCCGCCGTAGGCGGTCTGTTCGAGGTCGCCGTTCGCGGACGAGTCCTCGGAGGCGAAGGCGACCGCAGCTGTGCCTGTCTTAGTCATTGCGTTCTGTCTCGAGTCGGTTGGTGGTGTTACTGGAGTTCTTTTCACGCACTTCCCGCCACCAGTCGGCGGCTCCGTCCCCAGCTTATATACTTCTGCTCTCCCAAAGAGGAATCGCGGTGAGGAAGCTCCATGGTCTGGGTACGGTCTCATACGCTTGCTGCAGAGGGGGCAGAGATCGAACCAGGCCATCGCCAAGCGCTGCGTTTGCATGACCTCGCCAGGCCAAGAGGTCGGCGGGGGTCTCATGCCGCACGATGGTCAATAGCGGTGGCCATCAACTTGCGGTAGCCCGACAGCGCTTAGACCGCCCTGTTGTCCGGAAGGAACTGCCCATTTTGGGCGGCCTGCGAACGTAAGCGGCTCCCCAAGTACCTGTAAAGCTCCGACATCCGCCCTTCTATGGAACGGCGCACACGCGGGATACGCGCTGCATGACACCTTTGGCCCGGAATGCCCAGCGTGTGCGGCGATTCACAGGGCCCTGCGCGGTCTTCTGCGCCTCGAAGCGGAGGAAGGCGCTGCGACCTTATGTCATTTTGCACGCGCTTTGTTGCACAGCAAATAAACTGGCAGCACGTTACCGAAAGAGGCCTGCAGGTCTTTCTCACCCAACGGTGAATCGCCAAGGACTGGACACATATACGGAACGTGCAGCGGACATGCAACGGACCCTCGGCTGCTATCTGCACTGCTTGGCCACTCGAGCGCCCAAGTGTTGAGCCGGGGGGGTTAGCTCTGTGTGCCGGTGTACGGATGGAACAGCTGCATTCGGCGTGGGGTCAGCCACGGTAGCCGGGTGTACGTGTGCCTCTCACACGGCGGCAGGGCCAGAACCGTATCCGTTTCACGTCTCCACTGTGCGTGTCAGACGCGAAAGCCGCTTCTGGTGCACTGTCCGGGCTTTTCAGGCACAGCAAGGCTGATTGTGCGTGCGTTCGGCGCTCAATGGTGGCGGGAAGTGTCATAATGACGCTATACTATTGAAGAGGAGAGTTGCACAACACGAAATGCGGTTTTGTCCTGAGACAGCCCCAGAACCTGAGACACCACATGGAGTGCCAGGGAGCGCCAGGGAGCGCAATGGAGTGTGTGGCTAGCTCAGTTTCATGAGGGTTGAAACTTCTCCAATCGCCCCGCTCTGCAGATAGATGCAATGTGGCTCTTGGCTCTCTCATACGGCTAGGCTCCTCCCGGATATTCCGAAGTTATAGGGCCGCTGCGTCTGTACAGAGGATATCCTTCGGTTCTGTGTGTGGAGTGGTGTTTAGGGCCGCCGTTGGTTCACAATTGCGGATCTGCTGCACTTTCCCGCGCGGATGGATTGAATCCTGTCTCTGGAGGCAGTATTGCGTCAACAAGTCGGGATCAGACGCAGTCGTCAAGCTGTATGCATCAGAGCACGTTTTCTGGTACTTTGTGCATTTCTGGCTGAGCCGGCCTCGTAGAAAAGGTAATATGCAGCTCCGCGCTAGAAGTGAGAGCTGTTTTAGCTGTTAACTTTCCGAGGGTGTGAAGGTTGCTGCATTAAACAATATCGGTCAAACTGCTGTGTGGGGTAGTTTAGATGTTCCTGTGTGGTTGTGCTGGCTTGTGATGAAATTGTCCCTGAAGATAAATAGACACTCTTTTTATATGGCGAGCCGCCGCTAAGGATGGGCACATGTTGATGATCGTTTTGTACGACGTGGGCATAGAGCCACCGGTTCTTGCAGTGGGCTCAGTCTTCATGCTGGAGGGGAACGCCATCGTTATATTATAGTTGCAGCAACGCGCTTAGCGTTAGCCAGCATCCTTGTGTGTTTCAAACAGAACGTGTCTTAACAAGACACGCTCTACCGGTCTGTGGCTGGTTTTGCCTGGACGCTGCCCAATTTCTCCCGCCTAGACTGTGGAAGAGAGTGCAATTAGCTGTAGGCGCTCCTTCTATCGTAGAGCTGTATATTTCAGATAATTTGACATTGCCGAATCTTCATCTGCCTCTACTCCTATGAATTCAGAGGAAAACTGAGAATTTCCCTTCTTAGAATATCCTGCAGAGCCGCCGCTATCACTTACTCCAAACCCCCTCACGCTCACTAAACTCCTATCAGCATCTCTAGCTATATATTATTAACTAATAAAAATTCAAAACAATGTAAACAAAACTTGATCTTGAAAGCTATACAATGTACAACACCCTCTGAGAGTCGCTACTGGACGCTTGGCACAGAGCGCCATCTGTTCCCAATTACTCTGGTGAGATAGGTTCGACATTCCAGATCGTGTCGGCATACTCCTCGATACAACGGTCACTGCTGAAGAAACCAACGTTGGCAACACTTAGAATACTCTTCTTGGCCCACTCGTTGGGCTGGTTATGGAAAACATCGTCAACCAACTCCTGGGTAGCCAGGTAGGAGTCAAAATCATCGCTGACCAAGTAGTAGTCGCCGTGGTATTGGACACTGTCGGTCAATGGCTTGAACTCGCTTGGGTTTTCAGGAGAGAACAGACCGCTGTCGATGGCGGCCAAGACGGTCAGCAAGTCCTCGGGTAATTCGCTCTTGTTGTAGTTGTGGTTGTATCTCAACTCCTCAACGTTCTCACTCAAGTTACCGAACAAGAAAATGTTGTCCTCGCCGATTTCTCTGGTAATCTCGACATTAGCACCGTCAACAGTACCAATAATCAAACCACCGTTCATGACAAACTTCATGTTCGATGTACCAGAGGCCTCTGTACCAGCAGTAGAGATATGTTCACTCAAATCACTTGCTGGGATAATAATCTCAGCCTTGGAAACGTTGTAGTCAGCAATGAAAACGACCTTTAGCAAGTCCTTCAATTCTTCATCGTTGTTCACAATCTCGGCCACAGAGTTGATCAACTTAATGATCAGCTTGGCCATGTAGTAACCTGGAGCACTCTTACCGCCAAAAATGGAAACCTTGCGTGGGAATTTCTTGGCAACCTCCTCGAATGGTGTACCAGCCTTGAGCGCCTTCTTCATGGCCAGGTAACGGTAAATAACACCGAAAATGTTCATCTGTTGACGCTTGTACTCGTGGATACGCTTGACCTGGATGTCAAACAAGGTGTCTCTGATATGGTTTCTGTCGATAATGTCGACACCGCCATTCAGCTCCTTGATCAAATCAGCCAGTTTCAACTTGTTAGCCTGCTTGACGTCAGTCCATTTCTTTTGGAATTCAATGTCATCTGCATATTGTCCCAACTCGGTCAACCTTGACATGTCTAGCAAGTATTCCTCCTTAGGATCGTTGATAGTCTTACGAATCAACTCAGATAGACCTGGGTTAGCCTGCTTCAACCATCTTCTTGGTGTGATACCGTTGGTGACGTTGGTAAACTTGGATGGACCGAAAACCTTGACGAAGTCAGAGAAGATGGTGGTCTTGATCAGTTCAGAGTGCAGCTCAGCAACACCGTTGACCTTGTGAGAACCAACGATGGCCAAGAAAGCCATTCTAATCTGTCTCTCAGCACCGCTTTCCTCGATGATCGAGATTCTGTTCAATAAGTCCATGTCCTTAGGGAATTTCTTAGCAACTTCCTGCAAGAAGAACCAGTTGATGTCGTAAACAATTTCCAAGTGTCTTGGCAACAGGTGTCCAAACAAGCTGATAGGCCATTTTTCCAAAGCTTCCTGCATCACAGTGTGGTTTGTGTAGGCAAAAGTCTCAGTGACAATTTCCCAGGCCTTGTGCCAGTCAAGCTTTTCCAAATCAACCAAGATTCTTTGTAGTTCGACAACAGCTAGCGTTGGGTGTGTGTCGTTCAATTGGATGGCAACTTGATCTGGCAATTCAGACCATGGTCTGTTGGTCTTCTTGAATCTTCTGACAATATCATGCAAAGAGGCAGCACACCAGAAGTATTGTTGCTTCAATCTCAATTCCTTACCTTGCTCAAAGTTGTCGTTTGGATACAACACAGCCGTGATGGATTCTGCACGTTGTTGCTGGTCGACAGAGTTCTTGTAGTCACCGCTGTTGAACTTTGCAAAGTCGAACTCAGTGGTTGGCTTAGCCTTCCACAATCTCAAGTTGTTGACGGTGTTTGTTCTGAAACCTGGAACAGGGAAATCGTAGGCAATGGCTAGCACACGCTCGCCACCGATCCATTGAGAGGGTGACAAAGTCGTCTTGTCGTTCTCTGGTCTGTCGACGTAACCGTAGAAGGTCACTGGGACCTGGATTTCGTTACGTTCAATTTCCCATGGGTTACCGAAGTTCAACCAGTAGTCTGGAGTCTCGACTTGGTACCCTTCAATGATCTTTTGGGCAAAGATACCGTATTCGTAACGCAGACCATAACCCCATGCTGGGATGTCTCTGGTAGCCATCGAGTCGACAAAACAAGCGGCAAGACGGCCCAAACCACCGTTACCCAATGCTGCATCTGGCTCCTTCTCTAGCACGTCCTCCAGCTTGAAACCCAGGTCGTTCAGCGAATCGCGGACCAAATCTCTGGAGTTCTTGGCGTTGGGGTCGTGCTCGTGCTCTGGCTCGTACTTCTGGTCGACGTCCATGTTAATCAGAGCGTTGTCAAGGGCTCTGCCCATCAGAAATTCCAGCGACAGGTAGTACACACGCTTGGGGTCTCTGGCAGTGATTTTCTGTTGGGTTCTGTTCCAGTCCATGATGAGGTTGTCACGCAGCGTCATGGAGGTGGCCTCGTACGCGGCCAGGTCGTCACAGTTGTACAGCGAACGGGCCAGCGTGGTCTCGACGTGGTTGATAAAACGGTCCTCGAAACCCTCTTCGTCGCGGAACTTCTGGACCTGGTGCTTGTTCCAGACCGCACGTGATTTCAGCGGAATCATCGTGTCAATGTTCTTGATTTCCTGGGGCAGGAAACCGGTCAGTCTCCTGGTCAGGCGGGGGATGTGGCCTGGCGCCTTGGGGGAGCTGGGCTCCTCGGTGATCATGTCGTTGGCAGTGCTTCCTGTGGGTGCCATCGTGTGTGCAGGTTGCTGTCTGCGGGGGGTGCTATGGCTGGCAAGCTAGGGGTATTTCGATATCTGGAGAGTGTCAACTGGCGTCTCGGACAGGCCCAACGTGCTCTATAAGTGTATCGGATCTCTGTATCTGCGGTGACAGGACCTGGGGAACTGCTCTAGACTGGTCTGGGGTTTTCGTTGTTCGTCGAACGAGGAAAACGGCGCCGGTGTGGATTGGATTCGCGGTTGCTGTCAATTGGTGACTACTGCTGTGACGCTAGCTACTGGAGAACTCTTCCGTTGCGAAACCTTCTTTCCCAACGCACGGAGACAGGTTGGCCCTTTTATACCCACACGGTGCGTCTATCTAGGCTGCGTGAAAATCTCGCTGGGCAGGAGCCCTCATTTCTGCCCCTGTTCCTCCTGCTGGGCTGCGGACGGCCCCCTGTTTCTCCAGGTTAACCGGCCCATGCTGTAGAGTGGCCCCGGCTGGTGGCGCAGAGAGGGTTTCTATGGGCGTTTGGTGGATAGAAAGAACCAAAGCTCTATACGGCAAGGACTGAGACTGAACGATAAGCTGGGTGCCCCGCCTGCGGGCTGCGGAGGACAGAGCGCGCAAGAACCGGCACGGGCTTCCGTTGTGGCCTTCTTCTTGGCCGCTTCCCTCCATAAGGAACGGGCACTACAGCAAGTGGAAAAACTGCGGGAAAAGCGCCCTGAAAAAGTTTTCCGGAGCAGCTGCGAACGTTGTCTGGCGCCAGAGATGCGCAGGTACAAATAGTAACTCGGTATTGTCCCAACAGAGACAGTTCCTTGTGGAACAGTTCTATATTACCGAAAAAGAACACGGCTCCAGGCTGTAGAAGCTTCCAAAACGATGGAAACGGCACACCACGACATCGTGGGTTCTGAGCGTGGCGGGCAGGCGGCATTGCCCATATAACGGTCAGTTCTAGCTCTGGCTCTGGCCCTGGCTCTGGAGCTTCAGCCCGGGCCATGGCCGTTCGACGCCGGCACGCCATCGCTCGCAGGCATTTGGCAGAACAGCGACGGCCTATCCAGCGTTCTGCAGGGCGGTGGGAAGAAGTGGTTGTCCCCGTGGATGCTGGGCGCCCTGTTTGTACTGTCCTGCCCTGTTTGTACGGTCTCGTGCCGAGGTTCCACTGCCCTGCCCTGCTTCCACTGTGTCGTGCCTTTTGGCTGGGGCAGACTGCCCCTCTCCAGCACTGTGGTCGACAATGTTAGCCCGTGGCTGCTGTCGACGCCCAGGGAGGAAGAGGCCTGTACATTGTGGGGATCCCGTTGTAGCAATGGCATTTGCGCCCGCGGGCGGTCTATAAGTCCGGCGCCCATACGCGACGCCCGCTGTGCGCCATTTTGGCGGGCGCTGTTCAAGCCGAGTGAAAATATCACTGAGAAGGCGGCCAAACGCTGGGCTTGGGACGTGGCGCTGTGTCAGCGGACGATGAGGCGTGTGTGGCTCCGCGGTGCGGGCAGCATCGACTGCTTGGGGCACGCCAGGCCCGGGCAGCGCCAGGCAGCGCCAGGCAGCGCCAGGCAGCGCCCTCGCCGTCCGGACTCGGAAACAGGTAAAATGTCGGTTACTGCACAAGTATGCTATTTACACTCCGCGGGCAGTGGTGCCGCGCCACACGGCCATCAGACAATCCGGGAGGGATTGGGCTCTGTTTCGCCGTTGAGACAGAGAAGGATGTTTGTGAGCGCTAGCTCGCAGCCCTGCCGAAACACGTCAACGGTCGCGCTGCCGACGTGCGGCGTCACGCTCGCGTGGTCGCAGGCGACCAGCGAGTCCTCGATGGCAGGCTCGTTGTAGAAGACGTCGAGGCCGACGTGGCGAACGCGGCCGTCGCGCACCATCAGGCTCAGCGCATCGGGAGATATGGCGTCCCCACGCCCCACGTTCACCACAATGCAGTCCTCGGACAGCGCGCCCACAAACTGCTCGTCGATGACGTGGTGCGTGGCGTCGCTGCCGGGCAGCACGTTCACCACGGCGTGCACCTGGTCCAGCGCAAAGGTCGCCACGTCGATGTGTCGCCATTCCGGCGCAATGGTGGGGTCCGGTGTCCGCTTCGTGTAGCAGATCTCCATGCCGAGCCCGTAGTACAGCTTTTTCGCAATTGCCTGCCCGATGCTGCCCATGCCCATGATCAGGCAGAGCTTGCTCCGGGGCGACTCGATGAGCTCGTTTCTGAGGAACTCGTGCCCAAACGCGAACTTTTGCGAACCGGCGATCTTCATGCGCGCAACCACGGAATTCTTCTCCTGGGCGGTCACCGCTGCGAAGTGGGAGAACCGGCGGAAGCCCTCCAGGATATGCCACATGGCGCAGTCAGCGACGTCGTTGCCGACTAGCCCGGTCTGGAAGTTGCTTATCCCAGCGACCGGCTTGCTGTCCTGGTAGTTGTAGAGCGCGATCCCGCGCGCCTGCAGTGCGTCTAGGTCGATGCCGTTGTAGCCCCGCGAGCAGAGACTCAGGCACCGGACGCTGGCAGGCAAGACGTCGATAACGTCCGCTGTCAGTCCTCCAATGGGGTGGAAAGCGGGAAACCCGCCGTAGATAGCCACAATGTCGTTTCTGCGGGCTATAAACTCGACGAAGGCCTCTTTCGTGGACAGCCGGTAGTCGAGACAACGGAAGCGAGTCTTGAACGCATCCGAGTTCAAAAGCTCGGAGGCATGGTACGGCTCATTGATGAATAAAATAGTCTCTTCGGGCATTGCAAGGCTGTGTGCTCGTCCCCTCTGCTGTGTAGGTTCGGCGGAGTTCCAAGGTGTGCTTTCCAGCAGGCGCTTCATGTACGAATGCAAGAAAACGGCAGACAGCAAAGTGCACGTGAGTGGACTAGAACTATTACGTAGTTCGGCCCCACGTTCACGTGACAGTGCTTGGCGCTGAACCGTTCTTCAGTCACAGCTGTGTATATTACTTTCGTAGATACAGGTATATAATACAGAGAATTGAAGTTAATACAGAAAACAGAGACAAATGCTACAACTTGACGGATCTTGTGTTGATTTTCAGGTCATTTTTGACCAGGTTCTCGCCCATACGGTTATTCTTGCCGTAGAACAGCTCGTAGATGGACTTTTGGGTGAACCCCTCCTGTCCAATGGTGTTGGCTGCTCTGTGGTTGTTGAGCTTGTTGTAGATATACTTGCCGCCCTCTTGGAGCTCCAGGACATCGGCGTCTACCATCGCGTGGAGAAGGTCTTTTTGCAAATCTACGATATCCTCAATACCGACGCAGAGTCTGATGATGTCTTCTGGGAACTCGCGCTCTTTCCTCACCTCTGGGTCGATGGACGCGTGTGACATCTTACCTGGCATGGAGAGAAGCGAGTTGACTGCGCCAAACGAGACTGTCACAGACCAAATTTTCAGCAGCTTCGACATGACGATGCGCTTCGAGTGATCGAACGAGCCGGTCTCAAACGACAGAACCGCGCCCGGGCCGTGGTTGAACGACTTGTGCAGCTCGAACTGCGAGTTCGACTTGAGCCCGACGTACCGCGTCTTCAGGTTGGCGTTTCCTGCGACCTGTTTGAAGCCGCAGGTGTCCTCCAGCCATTTGCTCAGCACCATCGCGTTGTACTGCTGTTGGTACATTCTGACGCTCAGGGTTTTCAAGCCCCTGATGAGCAGCCACGAGTCCATAGGGGACAGGCCGGTGCCTGTGGCGTTAACGACGTAGTAGACGGCGTCGGCCAGCACCTTGGTTTTGGCGACCACGATACCGGCCATAATGTCGTGGTGGCCGTTCAGATACTTCGTGGCACTTTCGTACACGATGTCGCAGTCGTACTGCAGAGGGTTGGTGAGTAGGCCGCTCATCATGGTGTTGTCGACGACGATCAGCGTGCTGGGCGAGGTCTTCTTGATGAACTTGGCGATTCTGGGGATGTCCACCACTTTGCACAGCGGGTTTGTTGGGGACTCGAGAAGAACGCAGTCCACCTTGTCAAAGGACTCAAAGACGGTCCTGAACCGCTCGTAGTCGGCGGTATCCACGTGGACGGGCCTGGCGTGCGAGCGCTCCTTCAAAAACGTCAGCAGACGCTGCGATCCTCCGTACAGGTCTTCACCCGCGATGATCGTGGGGACGTGGCTGGCACTGGACAGGATCGTTCCTCTGAAGATGGCGTCCAGCGCCGTCATGCCGCTCGCAACCGCCAGGACGTTCCCGGGATCCGTTTCGTAGAGTTTTGCGATCTGGTTCTGGACGTACGACCTGGTGGGGTTCCCCGAACGGGAGTAATCGAACAGCTGGGCTTCGGGGTTGTCGAGGTCCACCTTGAATGTGGTGGAGAGGTACAGCGGAGGGACAGAGGCTCCGTGTTGGTCCTTCTGCTCGAGAGAGGTGATGAGGCCGGAGTGCAGCGATTTCATGTCGGCAGCTCTGGGGTGTTGGTGGTGTTGTTGTTGTTGTAGTTCGATCCTGAACGTCCAGCAGCAGGTCGATCTTGACACCCGATGTTCTTCCTTATATATGGGGTTCCGGGCTAGATAAGCGCTTGTCCAGCGCGATGGTCGGGCTTTGGATTTTCGGCCTTATAGATCGGGCGGTGTTATAGCCAGCCGCCGCTTCTCCAGGGTCGGCAGGGATGAGCCCTTCTTGAGTCATTCGAACAGCGCGCACGAGCCCAAGATAATTCTATACGTGCCTGCGAAGACCAGCCTGCGGGCGGCTCATGGGAGCACGCCTCGTCAGCACGCGACCTTTGGCACTGGGAGACGAGCGAAACGTGAGCGCGGGAAAGCCACACTGTGGCCTGGACGTAAATACACGTGTGCCGAGAGCGTCTGCCGACAGAAGGGCTACCCGGGGACGCTCCACACAGCGACGCCAGCAACGCGCAGCAGCACCCTGCGTGCGCTGTCCGCAACCGCGAAAGAGAGCATTTACAGCGCCGGCACCAGCCCTCACGCCTGCGTCTACTCCAACCCTGTTGCACTGTGCAGGTCGGTCGCTGCTGCGGTGTCCGTGCGCCTATCTATGACTCCGCTGCTGGCGGGCCTGCCGCACTGCCGGCGGTGTTATAGCTCTAAGCGCCAAGACCTGCACAGCAGCGGTGTTTAAAGTTCTGATTGTTGACGCAGAGTTTATCCACCAGGGTGCCCGTATTTGCACCCACACCCGCACCCGCTGTAAACGCGAAACCTGGGCACTGGCCAGAGCGCCAGCCGTCGCGGCTGCTGTGTTGCAGGCGCTCGCCGCATTGCTCCTCTCCAATGGGCGGGCCCCGGACGCCCCCGCCTCGGCAGCCCGGTAGTCTGGTCATGTTGTACGAGTATACTGCCATACGAGCGGCCGGCACAGCCTCTCCAGCGGACTCTCCAGCGTCTGGCATGAGCCTGGTTGCGCTCTGCTGCTGGTTGCGCTCTGCTGCTTAACAGCGTCCTACGAGCGTTCCTGGCCACGGCTGACGGGCCTGCCGCTGTGGGTCCGTCAGACGTCGCCAGCCGCACGCCGCATGGCTGCCGCGCAGCCCAGGACCAGCGCAGACTCTGTCATGCCGGACGCCCGAGCGGAGGGCGGAGGCTATTCAATTGACCGCTGTGCCTTGGTGGTGGTGGTTCCTAAACGACGTGCAGCGCAGAAACGCCTGTATTTTCCCGAAGTGCGCGGTTGCGATCTGGGAAATCCTCGCTAAAGCATGGACCTGCCGATCTGAGCCTCCTGGCGTCTTGAGAACCACCCCGGGAGCCCCGGCTGTTCAAGTTGCCCCGCCTGTCACACGCCTGCGCAGCACGGCTATTGTCGACGTGCAGCGACAGCACATCTGGCAGACGGAACTCGTGTACCACGTGAGTGCTATTGCGATGAGGCTGCCCGTTCGAGCAGCCGGCGTCTGTCCTGCAGGTCGTGCACCACTGCTGCGCCCGCGCGTCTCCGCTGCCGAGCGGTCAGCGCTGTCGTTTGGCCGTGGCAAGTCCGTTCTCGCAGCACACGAGCGACAGCCGCCGCTGTGTCTGCCGCGCACCGGCGCTGCATAGCCGAGCGACATTCCGTGCATGCAGCGTACATCGCGTGGAATTCCACGGCACGGCACGCACTGAGTCCGGATCCACTTGCGGGCCCGCTGGGGACTTAGTGGCCAGGCCGCTGGCCGGCGTTGTCACCAGAGCACCGGGTGCAGAGCGAGTAAACACAGCCGGCGCGCGCCCTGTCCAGTCTTTTGGCCCACAGGCGGACACGCCTCTGGGCTGCCGCCCCGTGGCCCACGTCTGCCATAGATGCGCCGGCGTGCAATAACGTCATAGAGTCCGATCACGTGTGGATTGAAAAGGAATAAATAGCGCAAGACAGCAACAAATCCTCAGAAGACCCAGGGTGCCCTCCAGCAAAAAACCACTCAAGACACATTCCGACTGCCTAGGTGGACACTTCCCGGTCCAGGCTTCGAGCCGGCCAGGAGGGGAAGTCGCCCGTTGGGGTCGTCGCCGTCGCACGCCATCTGGCTGTGCGCCTCTGCTAGCCGTTCCGGCATTAAGAAGGGGTTACCCGGCCTGGAAAGCGGGAAAACAGGAGCCTGCAGGGAGCGAGGACAGCGTCTTAGCGCTCCAGCAGTATTTAACTGTGCAGCGTTCTCAGATCACCCAGGATTCGGGGTGGCAGCAACTTGCGTGTAACACAATCAATCTAACATTCGCTTGAGAATTTGCAACGGGTTGTCGTTTTTTGCACACATCACCCTCACTCTCTTCTGCCACGACAGCTGTTTTTCACTAAGCCCGGACCACAGCACATTACTAAAGAGCGACTTTTCGACAAGATAGGCAATTACTGTCTATATATATAACATACATGAAAGCTCTCCGCTAAGTGATTTGAGAAGGACAAGCGAAAAACACGGCAAACCTAAACCCAAAACAGCTCTCAGGTCGGTCCATCATCCAGATTTCACCTCCCAAACTTCAGAGCTCTCTTCTACACGCCACCACCATGTCGCTCTATCAGCTGCAGAGGTTCGAATCCAATGACACCGTAATAAGCTTTGGTCTCAACGGAAGCACTCCAAACCTGGCAGCGACAAACAAGCCGTTCACGCTGCAGCTGGCCCAGGACACAGGCACGTCGAACAACGCGGCCGGCGTGGGCAATGACCTGACAGGCAACACAATGATCGGCAAGTGGGAGGCCAGCATAACAGGCCAAAAGCCTGCCGAAAGGCGCAGGCTCTCCATATCTGAATACAACACCGAAAACGCGGGCTACTACGAGTACGAGTATTTCGAAAAGACAATGCTCCAGGAGGCCAGGAAGCAGAACGAGACTGTCAACGACATAAATCTGAATTTTGCGACGCTGCAGAACGAGATGTTCGTTTTCGACCTTCCGGAATTGGATCCCGTTGGGATGCCCATGGACGTGGACAGCTTCGGGAATGACGTCCAGGCGGAGAACGGGATAGAGATTCCCCTCATGGGCACAGGACCCCAATCGACAAGGAAGAAAATGAAGGATTATTTCAAGTTCAACAACATATTTGGCAACAGCAATAATCTGGACAAAAAATACTTCTGGAGTCGCAAGAACAAGAAGAAGACGGTAAAGGAAAGCGAAGAAGGTAACGATTTTGGCCAGCAGTTGGTCGACGAACGCGAGGGCTCGGTTGACAATCTCTATGATATGGACTTTGATGTGGATATGGGTATAGACGCTTACAACGGGCCAGGTGCGCTAGGCGGTGCTACAAGGGTAGCGGGCCCAGCTCCAAGTGCAGGTGCAGGTGCAACTGTACCGATCACCAACGACAAGGTATATCAGCCTGAGAACGATGATTTCCTGATCGTAGAGGAGATCGAGCCGGATAATTTTGTGATTGCTCCATCGCAACTGACTACAACAAGCAACGTCAACGACTCCAACACATCAGCATCGAGCTTTGCCCTAGACAACGAATCAACATTTTCGAATACGCTTGAAGTTACACATACATTGAAGAAGCCGATGCCAAAAACAAGAGGCCGTAAACCCTCTCCAATACCAGATGCATCAAAGCAATTTGCCTGTGGATTTTGTGATAGACGGTTCAAGAGACAGGAACACTTGAAAAGGCATGTGAGGTCACTTCACATGTGTGAGAAGCCATTTGGGTGCCATATCTGTGGCAAAAAGTTTAGCAGGAGCGATAATCTAAACCAACACATAAAGACTCACGCCCACTAGCGGACATAGAAATTCTCCATAATAACTTTAATTCTCAACTTTTAATAAGTACGATGTTCACGATTTTTCTTTTATTCGGTTTTTTTTCTTTCTATACGTCAAATTTAATACGCTTTGCAGTTTAGCTAAAGACAATAAATTAATATTGGTAGGAAACAGCAGACAACTCATAGACCGATGAAGTCAGGTATTTCAAGCTCTTTTCTTATGTCTCTTGTGGAAATGTATGTCACACGCGCTAGATATCCGATAAGTATCTCTATGTTGTCTACAGAGTTCTCAAGATCACGTTTTGACTTCTCGTAGCGTAGACGTCTCGCAGTGATTGTATCCTCGTCCCAAAACTTTTCCCTTACGCCATTATATTCCTTTTGTAGTTGGACCAGCTCGTTTTCTAGAAGTTTATGGCGCCGGAGTTCTTCTTCTCGTTTGTAAGTTTTATCATTGATCTTGAAGGTCGGTTTATATTCGTCCTCTTCCAAAACAGTAATTTGTTTCTTTAACTCCAGTAATTCTGCCTTTTTTGTTTCGGTATCTATCGTAAACTTTTCAACTGATTTGTATAACTTGTTCAGAACATCGTTTCTGAAACACCAATATACATTGATTGTTCCGCACTTCTCCACATTAATGATACCATCTTCGTCTATCATTGTTTGAACCAGATCTTTGACAACCATTGAAGACACCCCACTGCAATGTTTTGGAATTAACTTTTCTAACTCTTTCATACTGTAATAGTTATATGACTCCTGGAAAAACTCTAGAATCATTGCCTTTTTATGTTCAATACTAACCCCTGGGCGTTTTGGCGGCTAATTTTTGAAAGTCGTTCTTTATTAGTAAACATGAATAACTGGAGCGATTGAAGCCTAGTAAAATATAGATGAGGTAACATACCATTTTGTTCAGTATATTTGATATAAATATCAATTTGTTTAGCCTAACTGTCTTTCAATTTCTATTCTGTCAATAAGTGAACGAGAGGCCCAGAAACAATGTTTTGCCACTAAATATAAATTACACAAACACGTGACCATGCTGTTTGCTCCGTATATATATTTTTCCTCCCATACTATACTTGGAATCTTAAACGCACATCCAGTAAAATAAAGTCTAATTTCAAACATCCACAAATATACAACCGACCAGAATTTAGAATGATTTTATAATTTCATATTCGTGTAATTAATTATCCTCCTATCTTGAGGGCAATCATGCAGTCGTGCGTTTTTTCTGGTATTTTATCATATTCAACGAAAACGTACAGTCTGTCCTGATTTTCACTATTGTATCGTTATATTTAGGAGTTTTGAAGACACTAGCGGCGTCAATCCCTCGAGATTGAAAGACTCAGTTAAAGGCAAGGATCCACATTATTGACCCTACTAATTAGCTATGAAGTTTAAAAAAGCCTCAAAATCTCAGAATTCACACGAAGATGAACTGAAAGATATAGTCAACCAAGCAGAAAATGGTAACAGATGTGGTGAATGTGGTAATCCTATGCCAACATGGTGCTCAATGAACCTCGGAGTTTTTTTATGTGGAAGATGTGCTTCAGTTCATAGAAAAATATTGGGTCTGAGAGATGATGAAGCATTCTCTGATGTCAAATCTCTGACCCTCGATCGTTGGAGTAGTGATGACATCGACGATATCGCAAGAAGCGGTGGTAATAGACGAAACGCACAAATGTGGAACCCGAAAAAAGTCCCCTTTCCCTATGACGGTGATGAGGATAAAAGTGCTGTTGAGATGTACATCAGAAACAAATACATTCTAGGAAAATTCAGATATACTGAAATACTACCGGAAGATTACGGCTCCCGCCCGGATGGCGACAACAGACCCCGCAATAGATCGAGGAGCAGATCAAGGAGCAATGTTAGTGGACATGGCTATAACTCTGACTTTTCAAGAAGCAACTCACATGCTGACCTACCATCACTCACAAATCGTCAAGCCAGAGACTTCGAGCTAAGCAGATACTCGCGCGAGCTAAATAGACTTAGAGAGATGGGTTTCAAGGATATTGATAATAATGCAGAGGCTCTTTCTTTGACCCATGGTGATGTGAGGCGTGCAGTTGAGATTTTGGAAAAGTCTACTAGAAGACCTACCTATAACGGTGGAAGATCCAATGGCAGCTTTTCACAACAGAAGCCAGTAGAGTCTAACCCGCCATTACCAACTAGAAAAGTAAAGAAAGGCCCACAACCAGCAGTTTTTGATGGTGCTGATGGGGCGTTGGCCGCTATGACGACAGGAGCTGCGCCCATGGAACCACAAGCGGCGGTATTCGACGGATCCGTCCAGCAATATTACGACCCAGTGACAGGTATGGTTTACGTGGATCAACAGCAATATATACTTGCCATGCAACAGCAGCAGCAACAGCAACAACAACTATTACAAGATCAACAGCTTCAGTTGCAACAGCAGCAGCTTTATGAGCAGCAACTTTATGAGCAGCAGCAGCAGTTACAAAACCAAGCTCTCCAAAACCAGGCATTTGTTCAAGGCCAAGCACAGACACTCGGAATGCAAAATCAGTTCGATAAAAATTCGCTCATGGCACTTTATGATCGCCCGGATATGTACACTAGTGCTGTTGAGATAAACACAAACCACCCGCAATACCAACAAATCATGCAAATGCAGCAGCAACAGCAGCAGCAGCAACAACAACAGCAACAACAACAGCCTCAGCAACAGTTTCAACAGCAGTTTCAAAATTACCCAAATTACTACATGCAGTAAATGATCGCACATTCAGCGAAACAATTTAGAGTTCACTGGGCTAAAGTTTAACACAGTAACCAAGGCTTTTCAGGAAACACGTAGTAAAGTAACGAAGTCATGAAGCATAAAACGTTGATTCATTCGAGCTTTGTCAACTGTATTCCCGTGATACATGCCGAATACGGAAATGACAGCTATCTATGCTGACTGCCTAATGAATAAACAGCTGTCCTCCTACAATACTCTCCTTTGCCCCTAACAACTGGTCACATGATTGGAGGTCTTCGTGAGTCACTACTATTCAAAGGGACTCTGATTCGTGGTTGGCGATATTTTGTTATCGATCGCCTTAGAGCCAAGCGTAATTTATTTACTATAATCGGACTATATAAGGATATACATGTAATCATAAAGTTTCAGAAGGACCGGTATCTTTACGATAGCTTGATCTTGCATATTAGATATTGTGCAGCACTTTTAGATATTTATCGTGAACAGAAGATTTGGTGCTGAAGCGGTCAAACTATTTGGAAAAAAGAGAGAGTAGGTAGAAAGCAACCAAGATTGGAGGTACACCTCATCACAGGGATAACGATAAAGAACGTGCTCAGGTTTCCAATAAGCGGAGGTCTATATGGAGTACAAAGTATTATTGTGTTTCTGAATTAGTGATATCGCCTTTTTGTAGGGAGATCGCTGCAAACAGGTGCGATCTGTAAAAGAGGTGGATTTTCAAACATTCCCCTTATCTCATCGCCTCAGCTGGGCTGAAGGTGATACAGGACAAACAGATAAAACCGTTTCAGATTCTTTCTGAAAGACCATAAGACTTAACTCAGTGACGTTAAGCAGACCACAAGGTGTCAAGACGTTTTTCGGCTGCGTTTGATTTACGCCACCACAAGGGTCACGATACACCGTGCAATATTAGGCAGTAACCCCGGCAACTCAAGGAAGGTTTGCCAAAGCTAAAAAACGCTGGAAAAACAGATCTTAGGTACTGACTTCGCAAAGGAGCGCAGCATGACAGAGCAGATATCCAAGATGCAGAATAGGTCGGACAAGATTATTGCTGGCAAGTATGTCTTGGATAACGAGATTGGCCATGGTTCATTTGCAACTGTCTACAAAGGGTACGCGACAACGAACCATGAGCTGTACATTGCTATCAAGGAAGTTTCTAGATCTAAGTTGAAAAATAAGAAGTTGTTAGAAAACTTGGAGGTCGAAATAGCTATTTTGAAGAAAATTAAGCACCCTCATATAGTGGGCTTAATTGACTGCGAAAGAACTTCTTCAGATTTTTACCTTGTTATGGAATACTGTGCATTAGGCGATTTGACGTTTTTGATCAAAAGACGTAAAGAATTAATCGAAAACCATCCGCTGCTCCAAACAGTCTTCGAGAAGTACCCACCCCCTTGTGAGACGCACAATGGCCTTCACCGTGCGTTTGTGTTAAACTATTTACAACAACTAACTTCTGCGTTAAAGTTTTTGAGATCCAAGAATCTGGTTCATAGGGATATCAAACCTCAAAACTTACTGCTATCCACTCCTCTGGATGGATACAATGACGCAGCGACATTTCATAGTATGGGGTATGTTGGGATTTATGATCTTCCCATATTAAAAATTGCTGATTTTGGATTTGCCAGGTTTCTACCCAACACTTCAATGGCTGAGACGTTGTGTGGCTCTCCGTTATATATGGCTCCTGAAATTTTGAATTATCAGAAGTATAATGCCAAAGCAGATTTGTGGTCTGTTGGAACTGTTTTGTATGAAATGTGTTGTGGTAAACCTCCTTTCAAGGCAACAAACCATTTAGAGCTTTTCAAAAAAATAAAGAGAGCAAATGATGTTATATCCTTTCCCAACAATTGTGAGATTGAAGAGGATATAAAGGAATTAACCTGTGCTTTGTTGACCTTTGACCCTAATAAGAGAATTGGCTTCAATGAATTTTTTGCTAATAAACTGGTCAACGAAGATTTATCAAGATACGAGCTGGAGGAAAGTATTCCAGATTTAGAAAGTAAATCAAAGGACGTCATTGAAGGAAATATGTTCATCTCGGAATACTTAACAAATTCTCCAAATAAAATAAACCAATTGAAAAAAATTAGGGAGAAAGAAGCCGACGTCTTATCGAAAGTACCAGCCGTGAAAGACTCACCAAGTTATAAAACTAAAATTTCGACTGCCAACATGCAAAGACAGTCATCAATCCCCGAAGATTTTACTTCGGGTTTGCCACAAGGAAATTTTAAGGACACTCGTTTGTCCGCAAATACCAAGGGAGGCCAATTGGACCTAAGAAGAGATATGTCCATCGAAAAAGCTAAACCTGAAACATATAGTGATATCATGCTTGAAAAAGAATACGTGGTTGTAGAGAAAAAAAGTGTAGAGGTGAATGCATTGGCTGATGAAGTTGCATATGCGGGACCCGGCTCTATTATGCTAAGACATACTTCCCAAGATGGCCCTGACGCAAAAGGATCTAACACGCCACCGGGTTCATTAACAATTAATGCACCTTATTCAAACCAAGTTATGACTCACAGAAATTCAAGAAATTCTGCATCTAGTGGTGGAAGCACATCTCGGCGTGCTTCACTTGTAGAAAGAAGAATATCCATTTCTTCATTAAATCCATCTAATGCTCTTTCAAAAGCGTTAGGAATTGCTTCCACGAGAATCTTTGGTAACAATGTTAATCCGTCAAACATTACGGGTTCAAGTCCATCTTCACCAAACTACCAACAACCATTACTCAATCCTCAGATCTTCCAAGACTTGACCGAGAATATCATTTTACGGGTTGATCATATTCAACAAAACATACCCACAAGTTTGGACAGCACTTCCATTACGCATGCTTTGGAGTGCTTGGCAGCGAAGGCGTTTGTAATATTTTCTTACGCTGAGGTCAAATTTTCACAAATAGTACCGCTTCCGAACTCAAACAAAGATTTCCTTTTAGAAAAGCGCTTGAGTAATGGAAGTTGTGCGATTGAAGAAGATGAAGAGTATTTTGTAGCTACAGCCCAAGGAATGATGAAAAAAGATTCAAATACTTTGCAAAGAAGTACTACCAGTCTATCTCATTCTGATTTGCAGCAACTTTGCACTGAAGCTGCAATGATGTATATGAAATCGCTTGCTCTGCTAGCGAAAGCGATGAAATTAACTTCTTCGTGGTGGTATGAATCCCAAGAAAAAATTTGTACCTTGCGTTTAAATCTTTTGGTTCAATGGGTTAGAGAAAAGTTTAATGAGAGTCTTGAAAAGGCGGAATATTTAAGGTCAAAATTAACTGAATTATCAGAATTGTGTACCGGTGATAATACGATAACAGTCGCGTCAGCAAATGAAACCTTGGAAGACGCTGGAAATCAGGATGACGAAAATATTCATGATAGGTCGGTAGCAAACGAGAATAATAACAGCAACAATGTTGCTCCCATTTACTTGGAAAAACTGATATATGATCATGCATTAGATATTTCAAAGCAGGCGGCAAAATCAGAGATGCGTGGTGAAAATTTGAATAATTGTGAGCTTGCTTACGCTACCTCATTATGGATGCTAGATACTTTGCTGGACGAAGATAACGATGATGAAATTTTTACAGAAAAGAATTTGAGGAACATTGGTATTCTCGATGATCAGGATAGGAAGATCATTCAGAAATATATTGACAGTATTGCAAATCGCTTGAAGTCCTTGAGACAAAAATTGAACAATATGTGATTTGTAATGTTGACCATCGTGTTGTCAATAGAATTTCATGTCAAATAGGAGCAAAATGGTTATTGGTTTTTGGAGATATGGGGTTGGTTAATATTTTTTAAGTTTTTATCATTGATAATGAATAAATGCCTTAATTAAAAGGTTTGTTACGTTTTATGACATCAATTTAATGCATTGAATGCTGTTGGATAGTGATAGATTAGTTTATTTTTATTATCTTTTTATACATATACAATATCTTATGCAAATTGAACTAATCAATTAGAAACTTAAGGTCACCATGTTCACCAAAAGGCAAATACATTTTAATGTCGCCAGTAGTAGAAAAATTAATTCAGTTTATCTATAAATCTAATTACACATTACACTACTTCATGTTTGTTTAGGCAGGAACAATAACCAATGTATTGGTTAACAGTTCAGAATATATCGCTGGTTTGCTCGCATTTCCATCACGTTATCCAATTTTCGTTCACCTTTTGATTCAATCGTTTTTACTTAACGTTCGACCCTGAATTTCTTCATCAGTGACTTTTGGTTTAGCTACTTCACTATAGAGTCCACCAGATATCCCTGGAACCGAGTGCCTTCTCTCACCCTCTCCTAGATTCAAAAAATTTCTTAATAAACCTCTAGACCTTTGGTCTACAAAATAACCTGTGCCATCTTCCCTCGCCCTATTAACTTTTGGGTTTTGGAAGGTTTGTGTTGTCGGATTGGTCCTGGTAGTAGGGAGTAGTAAATGGTTGCTGCGAGGATTGGCATCACTTGACAAACTTGGAGACATGGGGCAAGAGTTAAACTTACTAGGACTCCCAGAAGAATCATCAGTATCACCAGAACTTTTCTTGAAATTGAAATGGGAGTTAAACAAAGACTGGGATAAATCTTCCGGTCTGGTAGTCCTACCTATGATTGTACTTGAGGTTGGATGCGGTTCCCCTCCAAGATCATCTTCGGTAAAAGTTGCAACACTTTCACTTGGCCTCAAAAGATTAATATCTTGAGGCTGTGATTGTATTTGGGAATCAGTACTTGCTTTTGAGCTAGAAGAACAATCACTAGCCCTTGAAGATCCTTTGCGCCTAATATGACCCGAATTTCCTAGTTTCAACACCAACTTACCGCTATCTTCATCTTCATCAACATCGGCATCATTTACGTCGCTTTCTGAATCACCAAAACTATTTCTTCTTGATGACTTCTTCGAGTTTTGTGTCTCTACAAATGGTCGCACCTGATCTAAAGCAGGCAAATCTCGCAAAGAGAGAACACTTCCATTTTCGGAATCTAGTGCAAATTCAAATGGCAAAGAATCTGTACCACTATTGTCAGAGTAAATAACTGATCCAGTGCCTGTACTACACAGTTCATCGTTGCTCGAAGAGCTTGATGACTGACTTGATGTTTCCTCATCCTGCCCATTGAAATTACTAAAAAAGTTCCCTCTCCTAACCTTAAAATCAACATCCTTTTCCCCCGCTCTTGACTTAATAGACTGATTACCAGAATTGTTTCCATTATAATTTCTGCCTTTAGCATTTGACACAATCTGCCCATTAGAAGGATTTCCTCTATTTGAACTCTGGGCTGAAACTTCATTAGCAATTACGTGTGCCGGAAGTTTGTTAACCCTTGCATTCGACCTACTTTTTACTGGTAGTATTTGATTTCCCAGCCCAGGTATATCTGTATTGCTTGTTTTACCGTAAGGTTTTCCTAAACCACCAATTGTCGAAGGGTTTCTCGGGAACCGATCCTCTCTTGTCGATTGCATACCCATACTCATCATATTAATACGAGACGAGGAGCTTCTAAATGGTCTAACATGGTCTGGCTTTTCTTTTGAATTGTACGAAGATCCTCTATCAAGCGGCGGTGGTCTTGCAAAGACCAAAGAGGACGATAATTGCCCGTCATTGTTAGTTTGATCCATTTTACTCATAGCAAAATTATCGATGTAAAAACTGTCCAGAGAGGCAAAGGACGAGTTGATCGGTAAATTTACTATTCCCGAAGAGTCATGCTTCATATCAAAATTTCTTAGTTCCTGCTCGAAAAGATCCTTCTGAGTTAAACCATGTTCATTATTGGACATTTCATACCGTCCATTATATTTTTCAAAGTCATTAGTAGTCACATTGACATCATCTTTAATTTTATCATCATCATCATCATTATCATTATTATTCATTATCTGTCGTTGATGGTCTACGATTGAGAAGTCTGACAATCCCCTTCGTATCTGATCTACCGACCCTTCTTTATTTTTATCATTAAGGTACAACTTTTCTGCATCTGTATTTTTACCAATTTTAGAAAGATCACTTATGACAGAGCCTTCACTAACAATTACGCTGGCATCATTAGTTGTTTGGTTTGTACAATCGTTATCATTCATCAAATCAGTTCCACTCAAATTAGACACTAACTGTGAATCTGTGCTAGTAGATCTGTACTTTTCTAAAACTGATTCTTTTATTTTTTTGCCAACGCCACATACTGCATTTTTTAACTCATACTTGGTTACCATGATGGGTTCAAATTGATTTTCATTATTTTTGGAAAATACTTCCTGCTCTTTTAACTTGGATGCGATGTACTGATCGTCATAGCCATATTTATGCTCAAAATCCCAACATATAAAAGGATGTGTTTTTATGTCTTTAATCGTTATCCTCTTCATTGGATTCTTTTCCAAAAGTTTTAATAAGATATCTTTTGCTTGCCTGTATTCTTCCTCACATGATATTTCGGAGACGTCTGATGTCTTCATCATATTATATGGTATAAAGTGTAGGGGCTCATTAACAATTTTTTCAAAGAGCTCTAACTCGTAATCAGAAATAAACGGCAACATTCCATATAATAAGCAGTATAATGTAACCCCCAACGCCCAGATATCGATCATGAAAGATACACAAGAACCTTTGAATAATTCTGCCTTGTTCAAATTAAATTTTTCAAAAGCATCATTTCCCAAACAAATTTCAGGAGCAAAAAAGGCAGGTGTTCCTGCTGTTTTTGCCAATTCTAGTTCATCAATAGATTCAGTTTGTTCAGTGCCATTTCCGTTCCCTGATGTCGCAGAAGCTGCCAATGACACACCAAAATCAGATATTTTGACTGTCCCATCTCCAGATATCAATAAATTTGCCGGTTTTATATCACGGTGTATGACACCTTGATAGTGAAGATATTCTAATCCTAAAATAACACCTCTTATAATTTCCCTTGTTCTTTGAAAACTTAGAAGAGAAGGTCCTCTTGCTTCCGTTTCCAGTTGATCACCTGGACACCATTTGACTTCTCCTTTAGAACAGTATTCCAATACCAGGTATATTTTACGTGACTTAAGATCATCCAAAACTTCTATCAACTTTACAACGTGTTTGTGCTGACATTTTTTCATGATTGCAATTTCTCGTTTTATTTTCTCGTTCTGACTCGTCAACTTCTGGCTCTGAATTCCAAAAAAGGCACGATTTTTCTTCTCATGTCTATCAACAATTTTGATCGCAACAAGTTCATTAGAAACCAAATCTTTTGCCAATTTAACTTTTCCGTGTTGACCATGTCCTAATTCTTTAATAATTTCATAAGTATTGAGGACTTTTCTTTTTGATACAGGGTCGTATTTCAGTGAGATTTTGTTCGTTTCTTTAACTTTAGTTTTCGTGATGGGCGTGGCCAAGGTGCTAATATGTTCTTGATGTTGCGGATGATTCAATTGTCTTAGCCTTTGCCTTTCCAATAATAAATTAAGGGAGTCCATTGAGGACGAAGATGCTGACATCAACTCGCCCATTTCTGCAGATTTATTCGGTACAGGAGCACTGTTCGGCTTATCTGACAAATGCAAAGATGTTGAACTTTCCAACGCTTTATCTAATTCCAGCTGAAGAGCCGGCGGTATATCAAATTCTTCAGATCCATGTATTGGGGATACCATAATAATGACTTACCAAGATTTAATTCCTCTTGCTAAACGAAATGTATAATTTTCACCAATGCCCTGTTACTACTCACCTTGACAAAACTCAAATTCAAATTGGATATGTAGTTCTGATACCAATTTTTCTTCTTACCAATCTCATAAAACCAACCCATAAAATACCAATACTATGAGATCTTAATTTGGATCAAAGACAGTAGCACTCTTCTGTAGTTTCACTGATTGACTTATTGTTTGAGATTTGAAGCTTTCAAGGTGAAAGAAAAACAGGATTGAGCCAGGATTAAGCGACTTCAAATGCGATGTGGTCTTTCAATTAAGCTATGAGCGTACTCCTTGAAAATTCCGAAATGTGCTTGAAAACGTTCACTACTTGTAATGTTGCTTGTAATATGGAGGGAGCACTTCCTTTTCTATCGAACAACAACAACCCTTCAAGTCGTAAACTCTTATTTTCCAACCATAAAAGTACTTCTACCAGTTTATTCAGTATCAATTTTACTCAATTGTAGTTCCGTTAAATTTATATGTTGTTTATGCCAGGTGTTATTGTTGTATATGCGTATGCAATTGTACATGTCATACAGTCCCCATTACTTTATCACATACAGTGGTTGAGATACTAAAAAATTTCTGTCCGGAACAAGTAAAGCAGGGTAACATTCCATGTGATAAAGATGTGTAAATTATTTCCTAATAATGCAATGGGAGAGAAACAGCCTTTGCACGATTCTCAACGAAGATGAGATATGTAAACTAAAAAAATAATTAATAACATAATGATCTTCTGATCCCTTTGAGTCCAGAATATAATAATTATACTATGCTGAAGCCTCGAGAAGAGCGATTGCTCTTGCCGTCTTTATAATTTCCTAGAGCCGGGTAAGATATCCAGTATGCAAGAGGTCTTCCTTACTTTTAGGGCATGAACATTTACAAAAAGTTTCAGACCCCAACTATTACGCCAAGATCAAAACAATATTGACCGCCATTGATCTAAAAAAACCGAAATTGAGAATAACCATCGAAATGGACTGTATCTTTCATTTTTTACAGGTTGATGAAAAATCATCAAGCTTTTAGCTAACCAGAAAGCAAAATTCCATTTCTTAACCTAATGATAAAGCTTCCAAACAAAGCGCCCCCTGCAGACCCTAATATTTCCACTGCTATTCACTTCAGACATAGTTTGAAGGTATGGTATGGGCCCTTTTATTATACCTTGGGTAAATCTGGAAATGAATATTTTTGGAGCAATTCATTCGGATCAGTATTGGTGTAGCTTGCCTCCTCAATTCTGCGCTTTTCCTTCATAATCGCTTCCTTTCGTTTTAATAACACTCGGCTTTCAAATGTAGCCACACTCAGCTTATATTTCTTATTTTCTCGTTGTAATACCGTAAGTTTGTTGAGAAGGTCGTCGTATTCTGCTTGTATCTCCTTCTCTCTCTCTCTACCAGTCTTCACCAAATCTTTTTTTTCTACACTACCCTCGCTAATCTCTTTCTCTTCTCCAATCGAGTCTTTTGATTTTTCATTAGATTCTTTCTTAGAGAATACGTTTGTTAACCATCCATCCCATGATCCTTGACCAGAGTTATGGGCAGTTTTTTTCAATTGTTCTTTAAGAATTTTTAATTTTGATACTGTGTTCTCATATTCTGGACTGTATACTGGTAAAACAAACTGAGGGTTATCCTGAAGATGTAAATCGCAAGTATAGAACCAGTCTGGACCGCTTGCATTGAATAGGACCGTCGTTGTAGGCTTACCGCATATGATACAAGCTCCTCTATCTTTAGCCGCGACCTTCTTTACAACATACTCATTAATCATAATAAATATAATGATATCTATTAGCTGATAAAGAAGCCGTTTGCGATTGGTTTTGCAGGCTGTACCAGAAACGGTACTACTGGTTTGAGCTTGAATGCTGTAGTTTTTATCTGCGGATAACTACAGAACTTAATCACGTGCGCAATTACTGAAAATGACGACATGTGAATATATTATTTAAAATGAGCACTGGTTAGTATTAATCTTTAGGAAATCCAGCATATTAATTGGCCTGCTTGGCAATGCTTACCCATATCAATTTGTCTCAAAAATCTCTAATACCCAAGAAAAATACCAGGGTAAATCAGGGAGTTTTGATTTTATGTCACTAAACTCCCCACTGTTTATTGTATTCTGTGGTTAATCATCCCCATCTTGTAATGGGAAGGACAAGAGATTGTTGTAGACATATTTCAAATTTGATCAAGGATAACGTATTTAATTAATACACAGTTAAAGATTTCTCTTCGCTCTATCCCATGCGCTGCGAGGTTTCTTATTACTTCTTCTATCCGTACTGTCCTCAATTTTTCTTTTAGAATTGAAAATGCTGAAATCTTCACCACCAATCATGTTAACTTTAGCCATTCTCTCTCTTGCCTTTTGCTTTCTCTTTTCTTGTTTGTTTTTACCGACGTTAACTCTTGTAAAGTTTTCTTCTTCATATGTGGTTACCTCTTTCTCTTTTTCAGAATCTCTATATGTTTGGATGCCTCCTTTACCATGGTCAACAATATTTGCACCAATCGACGACTCCCAATCAGGTTGTTCGGAGGATTCTCTTAAATATTCATCCATTGCCTGCATTCTGGATCTGTTACTGTTGTCTTTATGCTCTCTAACATTGAATTTATCTTCAAAATGACTATTACGCTGTGGTGGTAATACTGCACTGATTTTTGGTGGTTGATATAGTGAATTTTTCTGCTCCTTGTCTTCAGTTTCAGATTCTTCAGCATGACGCTCAAATCTAGATTTTGTGTCCTGTTTCAATGCCGTCAGTTGTGGTTTGTACATTAAATCTTCTTCTTCATCTTCGTCACTAGAATCATCTGAATCATAACGTGATTGTGACTTCTCTTTAGCCCTTTTTTCCGCCTCAATATATTCCTTTTCAGCTCTCAAAAAAGCCCTTATTAACTTATCCAGTTGATAGTTGAGCTTCTTCTCTAATGGCTTTACTCCTCGCTCTAATACGACCCGATGCTGAACAGATCTTTGACGATTTGTGGAAGCAGTGGAGTCGTGACATTGAGGATCCAACTTACTTCCAATTATCAGCAATAATTCATTCACATATGCTAACATGCTAGCATTTTTCAGAGATAGTAAAGACACTTTCTCAACTTTCCCATCCTCTTTCAAAATCTGAGAACGTAGAACCTTCCGTTTGAGCAGCTCTTCATCTGTTGCATTATTAAAATTATCCTCACCATAGATATTACTCAACTTAACCAAAGAATCGGATGTTAACTGCAGAGATTCATTGATCTGTTTTAAAACATCACCTAAATTGCTCATCTTGAAGCTTTACAATTTGGTTGAGGTCTTTGATGATAATTTCGAAGTTACCTCATCGCTGTCTCATCGCTTAAACTTTTATGCTTTCAGCTTTTGAAAATTTCAAATCACGAGAGACGAATAAAAATTTTATAGGAAGTATAGGAACAAAAAGCGATGAGATGACCTACTGTACAGTTCATCAGACGCCGAACAACATAGAGTTAGGATTATCGAAGGTGAATTTATCAACCTAATAAAGTTCTGGTGTGCAGATAAATCAGGAAAGCTCTAAACTTATAAATCAATCAATTGGAAAATGCCTCAGAACGAATACATTGAGCAACATATTAAGCAACATGGTCGTAGATTAGATTATGAAGAGCGGAAACGTAAGAGAGAGGCAAGAGAGGTCCATAAAATTGCTGAACGTGCTCAAAAATTGACTGGTTGGAAGGGTAAACAGTTTGCCAAGAAGAGATATGCGGAGAAGGTAGCAATGAAGAAAAAAATCAGAGCCCATGAACAATCAAAGGTTAAAGGTAGTTCGAAACCTTTAGATGAATCTGGAGAAGCCCTTCCTACTTACTTATTGGACAGAGAACAAACTAATACAGCTAAGGCCATCTCGTCATCGATCAAACAAAAAAGATTGGAGAAAGCAGATAAATTTTCTGTTCCATTACCCAAAGTACGTGGTATTAGTGAAGAAGAGATGTTCAAAGTTGTAAAGACTGGTAAGTCGAAATCAAAATCATGGAAGAGAATGATAACAAAACACACCTTTGTTGGTGAGGGATTCACAAGAAGACCAGTGAAAATGGAAAGAATTATAAGGCCATCAGCTTTGAGACAGAAGAAAGCAAATGTGACACATCCAGAACTCGGCGTAACTGTATTTTTACCTATTCTTGCGGTTAAGAAGAATCCGCAATCTCCAATGTACACCCAACTAGGTGTTTTGACTAAAGGTACCATTATAGAAGTAAATGTTTCTGAGTTGGGAATGGTTACATCTGGTGGTAAGGTGGTTTGGGGTAAATATGCCCAGGTCACGAACGAGCCTGATCGTGATGGTTGTGTTAATGCCGTTTTGTTAGTATGATTTATCAACTATGAATTGATCTAATTTCTGCTGCTGTTTGATATTTGGCATTTTCACTCTTTGTACATTAGATGGGTGTAGTTAACTGAATCTAGGTAATGTTCTTTATAAGGATGTAGTATACCTTTGGATGAAAAAGGCTCCGTTCCGCGCTACCTTAATTGATCTATTTATCAATTTCCGCTGTGTTACACGAGAAGCGATAAGTGGGAGTAAAGGCATGATTCGTACTCCACTATTAACGACAAATCCTTACTCTAAGTAATACAGTGATCTGTAAAACAATTGGACTTTTAAACTATGACTCGCTTGGGAAACCTCTTGGTTATGTAATTTGTCCTGAATATTTTTTAATGGCTCTAGAGATATACATATAATGTACGGGTGTTAACATCAACAGTTTCAAAAAAACTCAAGGTATCATTCGTATTATAAAGAGATTTACAAAGACAATTCTTAGTACAACTCTCAATATAACTAAAGGGATGATTTACGGGTTCTCCAAGCCAAACAGTTTACCCAAAAAATGTAAAATATAACAAAATCGGTAATTGGCGTGCCACTAACAATGGTTCCTCCTTTCAAATGCCATAACCAAAGAAAGAACATAGTTTCATTACACAGCCACAACTGCTTCTAGCATCTATACAAGACATAGCAAACAACCATTTCTTGCCCCTTAGAAATATTGCGATTCTGGACAACGTCTACAAATCATTCACTTGCCAGAATCGTTCCATATGTTGGTGGAATTCTCTTTGTACTGTTGTATTCTTGACTCTAAAGCTACTCGAATCCGAACTGTGGAAAGGATTTTCAATGGACAAGTTAAACAATAACCGTGATTTTCCATGCGCTACTATTTTCACATTTTAGGCTCGCCTTACACGAGCACATGTGAAACTGTTCTCTATTGTCGTAAGGAAATTATGGGTAAAATAGCCTCTCGGAACAAGGACTAGAACACGAATGGCAGAGAACAAGAGAAACTATAGGGGTGCTGCTACTTTTTCTTAACGCAGCTTCAGCTTTTAAAAAGCTGAATAATTAAACCGAATAACCTAAACTGAAAACCCACATAACAAATAAAAAGTTCTCCTTGGCGTGCGGACAAAGCCACGGCCTAGTACTTCGCCCATTTTTGTCTCCCAAAGAGACCCCTTTAATCCAGACTTGAGACCAAGTGAAGTCCTTTAGCTTTTGATTGTGAGCGGTGCAAGCGTCACGAGAATGTTCTAATTGGCGTTACACTCACTCAATTAAGCATGGACTCCACGGATATAGGTTTGGAGAGAGTGTGGCAAGAGTGAGTGGCATACTGCTATGGCCCCTGCCAAAAGGAAATAACATCTAAGCTATCTCTTGTCCAACCGCATCGCCAACAAAAAACCCATTGCTTTCTTGCACAACGGTCTACTTCCAGTAAAAACTGTCCGAACACCTTTTCTCGCAAACCACGAAAAAAATGGTTTCTAGGACTGTCAAATCAGACGAACAGCATCTGATACTTGTTTTTCTAGTAGACCCACCCTATTACATACACGGTATCACGGGAGCAATTGGAGGCGAAGAGGGGGCTAGGGGGGCTTCGCTGTGTTTCCATAACGCACTATACGAATTGTCTAAGGATGCGAATGAAACGAAAGTAATGTTGTCCGAGAGAGAAACGAGACGGCAATGAGGACAACGAAAAGCAAGTTGCTCAGAATAGCTACTGCCACCAGAAAACGGTCTATTTTTGAAAAACACCTCAACGCCATTAGTTGTCGTTACGGATCACCTCCTCTCTGGCAGGGCATCGTTGCATCCGATGCTTCATCTCAGTACCGACTGTTGTTCTTTTTCTGCACATTTTCTTGCCCTCGCTCCGCGATGCGGTTCTATTTAGATCCACACGTTTGACCATAGAAAAGAACAGAACAAAAGTTTACGCTGACATTTCGTAAGGGCGAGCCTCTGTTGGGTTTCAGTGACCTTTCCTCACTACATAGCCTATAACCCTGGAGAAAAGCCTGCCCGCACCTCCGACATTGATGCGCATGCTGTTTGTTTGCCTTGGGTTCCCATCGGCTAGAAGTAGTACCAGACCACATGCGGATACACCGCAGACTGCGGTTACTAAAAAGCTTTCTCCAGCTTAAAAGTAAAAACTTATTATTATGTCTTAGCCCTCTCAATTGGTGGTTTGCCTTAGGGTAACTTCTTGTTTCCGCTCATTCTGGGCCTGGAAGTGATCTTTCGAATGAACATCTTCAAATCACATAAAATTGCAAAAAGTTGATCTTGTTTCAGTTTCAGCTCATTTCACATCATTCCAAAGTGTATGATCATAAAACCGTTTGATCTCCAAGCTACTGATAACAACTGGCATCAACAAGCATCATATTATCAGGAAGAGTACTGATAACTGACAGGCTTACAATTAGTATACATGGAAAAGAAGTGAGAACCTGAAGACTCGAGACAAGTTCTATCTGGTTTTCGTTCTACATTGCCTTTTACTTGCACGACTAGCTTCCAGTAACCGCACGGTTCACGCACTAATTAGCCCAGTTTTCAATAGTTGAGATTAAGATACCTGTGGCCTCTCTACCTCTGGGACAATTATTGGATCACCTTTAGACACAATGGTATGTTAAAGAATAAAATTGCAAAACTTGTCTTTCATGGGACAGTTTTTCCTCTGGTATACTAAGACCTCAATTCTGTAGCAAATTCAAGAACCCTTGACTGCTGTTCAAATTTACATCTTTCACCTTGCCCTTTCCATGGAATATGCGCATTTCCGGCCATCCACTATACCCACTCCAATAATGTCATGTTTTATTACCTGCGATTTATTAAAGGTATTTTTTTATTGATCTGTCCGGATCTCGAATAGAATTGGCGAGAATCAGCGATGTCCGGTGAGACCTTTTTTATAAGCAATTGGGTAAGAGTATATATATAGAGATGGGTTACTAAAGGAAGGACAAGGTGTTGCGTAGAAAGGAAAATTTACACATCTCCCATGGGCCTTGTAATTTGAGCATTGAAGTTTGATTGTTTGAGGTTAAACTGTCACATCATAATTATACGTTTTTGCTGGGTCAGACGCTTGAGATAGAATTGTCTCACTGTGAATAAAAATCTTTTGATCCGTTCATACTCGCAAATCCGAGAAAAGCACACTGTAATACTAACATTTAGTTATTCTTTTTGCTTTCGAAGGAACCAGAACCTTGGGACAAAGGACTCAAACAGCTGTTACTGGTAGACGTATTGTATTATTTACACTCCCATCCGTTACTAGGAAAAGAGTCAACCTTGGTCTGTTCTTTCAAGCACAGATTATCCCTAATATTCCCAGAATTTTAATACGAGCATAGCGAACAACAGTCTGAAATCATTTGAATCTGGCACTGTTGCTAATATCACGCCCAAATCAAATACTAATAACTCCGCAACATCGATACCAGTTCCCCCATTAGGTTTAGATATAGGTGGAGGAAACGGTACATTACTAGGTTCAATATCCAGTAACCCAAACATAGCATTTCCAAATCAGATGTCATATAACCATCAACCTCAGTTGTCAGTGAATTCTGTCCAATCGCTGGTGGAGCCTGTGACACCGCCACCAATTGGGCAACTCAACAAAAAAAATCACCAAAAAACAAACTCTCTGGATCTTTCTGGATTCAACCATTTTATCACACAAGGCAATGGTCCATCAGCAATTTCCCAGTCACCAATGACACATTTTGGTCCTTTTTCGCCAAATGCAACTTCAAACAGCGCCACCAGCAACACTGTAGGTTCTGCAATGGCAACGCCTTCCACTTTACCACTGATTAACGAGTTTGAACTGGCATTTGAAACAAATACAAATGGAACAACAACTCCATCTGCCCCTGTTTCTTTGAAAAATGCCAGTATTGCGTCTGATCAATCACTACCAAATTCATCTTCCACAATGGTTGAGATATCTTCTATGCCACTCGAAGACCTTGATTATGTCAAGCTGGCAACAGATCAATTTGGTTGTCGTTTCTTGCAGAAGAAATTAGAGTCAACTTCTGTTCAAGAATCAAATCTAGTCAGAGATTTGATGTACGAGAAGATAAAGCCCTTCTTTCTAGATTTGATTCTGGATCCCTTTGGTAATTATCTGGTTCAAAAGCTATGTGATTACCTTACCACGGAACAGAAAACAATGCTGGTTCAATCGATTTATCCAAATGTTTTCCAGATATCAATTAATCAATACGGTACGAGATCATTACAGAAGATAATTGATACAGTTGATAATGAAACTCAAATCGATTTAACAATACGGGGATTTTCACAGCAATTTACTTCGATCGACCAAGTGGTTACTCTAATTAATGACTTGAACGGTAATCATGTAATTCAAAAGTGTATTTTTAAGTTTCCACCTTCGAAATTTGATTTCATTATTGACGCAATTGTTGAACAGAGTAACATTATATCCATTTCAACTCACAAACATGGTTGTTGTGTTTTACAAAAATTATTGAGTGTTTGCACTTTGCAACAGATTTTCAAAATATCTGTTAAAATTGTTCAGTTTTTGCCAGGTTTAATCAACGATCAATTCGGTAATTATATAATCCAATTTCTTTTAGATATTAAGGAATTGGACTTTTACCTTTTATCTGAAATATTCAACAGATTATCCAATGAACTGTGTCAATTGTCATGTTTGAAGTTCTCTTCTAATGTTGTTGAAAAGTTCATCAAGAAGCTCTTTGGTATAATTATCGAGACAGTTCCAAAAACAAATAGCAGAAAGGATTTAGAAAGTGGTGATTCATTCAAAAATAACAGGACTTCCAACGACGTTTCCAACGATGATGTTGCAGGTGCTGCCATGGGCATACTATTAACAATTATTGATATATTCACTCTAAATCTAAATGTTTTGATTAGAGATAACTTTGGAAACTATACTTTGCAAACTCTTTTGGATGTTAACAATTACTCAAAAATTTTAGAATACCCAGGAAATAATACTCTGTTTACATCACCTCAATTGAGAACCTTCTCGCATGAATTCACTGTCAAGATTGGAAACCTTGTTGTTTCTACAAAAGAACTTCTACCAAGTATCAAAACGACTTCATATGCTAAAAAGATCAAATTGAAAGTCAAGGCATATGCAGAGTTGACTGGCATTGCATTTACCGAGCTTCCCAAAAAAAATAATAAGAATCATCAAAATAATTCACAAACTAACCAATTCTCGAAGAACCAGAATAAAAATAGTAATTATCAGAAACAACATGGTCGTCATTTTTCATTACCAGCTAACGCCTACCACAAGAGAAGCAGCAGCTCCAACTCATACTCGGGGATGAATTCTCATAATCCGCAACAAATTTCCATGCAGCAACCATATCAGACAGTCCAAATGCAAAATCCTCTAACTCAAAACGTGATTTTTAATGAGGCTCAAAATAAGTCAGCAGCATTAGGTTTTGTCAATCAACCTGCTCAGCGAGTTTATGTTGGTATGCAGGCAATGGTGAACACTCCCCCATTTTCTAGACAGGTGTCAGGAAGTCAAAAAGTACTGCCAAAACATGGCTCTAATCCTAATTTAGGAAACATGCGTACTTCTAACTCTCAATTGTCCTTTATGAGTGATGAGTCAGCAGGCAGCAATGGTAATATGTTTCATAGTTATCTCTCAAGTGACCCCACGATGACTACCACCAATGGCATCTTACAAAATGGGTTTTTGACTTCAAATACCGTGAATTATCATGCATCAAAAAACGTTAATGCCATGAACCAAGGCATTATGAACAATGGTTACATTAATCAACAATCTATGGGTGTCATGCGAATGCCAATTTTACCCAATCTTCAAAGCCCAGGTATTAATGAGGATGCTTCCATGAATAGGAATGTGTCAAAGGAATACCTAGCCAACAATGGCGGTTCTAATGCAGGCTTTAACCAAATTTAAATCATTGCTAACAATTTACATGCTTTAAAATGTTTTTTATCCGATTAATACTCACTACACTCACTACAAAACGATCAAAAAAATAACGTGAAAAATCGAATTTTAAAATTGCCAAACTATTGGCGTTGTTACCATAAAAACGTCCATGCGGCGTTGTATCTGTTTTTGCAACATGCTGAATTGTTATTACACATTACTATGGGAAATATTAAAACTCAACATGTTAGTGTATGCGACTGTTCCTCCCTTGTATTTATCCATTCCTTACATTTACTTCAAAACTTAGATCATTTCATTCTTTAATGTCTACACTTTTCACATTTTTCTATTTTTCAATATATCAGGTTACACAATGTCAATCGTTTCACTTTATAGGCGCCAGACACTCCTTCGGTCATATCTTCAATGTTTTATATTATTCCTTGAAAAAATCATCTCGGATCTTTATTGCATATATACGTTTACACCTATACCAAATAATGCTTATATAACTAATTGGGCCAGTTAATATAACAGTTGTTTGGCACACTTACTACTGTTAGAGATTTTGTCTACAAGAATTATTATAATTTATTGGCTTATAACGAAGAAAAATTACATTATCTTGCAAAACCCACCGAGAGAGTTCAAACTTTAGGAGTTCATTTTGTATTTAATTAAACTTATTAAATCTCTATTAATTATTATTAAAATTGTATTCTTCGAAGCATCAAAAACGTAATATAAGAAAACTGACAACAGAACTAGCAGACTTCATCAATTCATTAAACAAAACCATATTGAAAGAAAATAATTATTCTTAACCTTTAATTTTGCTATATCAAGATTATCTTGATGATATCTTGAACCATATTATTGCGATTGGAAAACTGTACCTCTCCATGCTTGTATTCCATTATTGTTAGTAAGGAATGAGTTACTTTCACGGTATCCTGTTTTCTTGCGTGAGTAGCATGCAAAGTTATCCGATTCGGCAGGTTTACATGACCAATGTCTGAGTCATGGAACTGTGTAAACTCAACTCCAACTACTCGTTTATTTCCAACATCATAATCTTCTGGAAAACATTCCTCAAAAGAATATGTTGGGTTATAAGTAACAGTTTTTTGTTTCTGCTCTGATACTAAATTATCATCGTGCCAACTTGAAAATACTTCAAAGGCCCCTCTACCTTCTCGGGCTTTCTTAGATCCATAACAAACAAACCTGCCATCACTCGATACACTCATTATTACATCCTCACTAGTATAATTAGTGTAACTAGTCTTGAATGTGATACACGAAGGTTTGTCATATGAGTTCGAAATGTCAACCATCATCAACTGGGATTGATTATCCTCATCCCCTGACAATCCAGCAATGAATAAAATATTATCAAACGAGGTCGTGAAAATTCTGAGGATAGCTGAAAAGTGGTTTATTAGTACAACATCAGGTTTTGAATAAGCAGACAACGCATTACTTTCTAAAGAAACGACAAACATCTGTTCACTTCTTGTTCCCGCATACAATTTTTTAGGTATACCGTTTGGACTGAAAACTGTCAAACACAATATATCTGGACTAATTTTAAGATTATTAAAAGCAGTAAAATTATATGTGCGCAGTACCCTTGGAGGCCCCATGGAAAACACACTGTAGCTTCTTACTACGTTATTAATTGCAACATAGATGATATCACTCCGGCAAGCAGAGGCCGTGACATTTTCTCCCTCAGCAAATTCTACTTCAAGTTGCTTTTTATAGACTGAGTCCGGCACAGATGGCATAAGCGTGAAGAAATGCTTGTTACTCGATCTTTCCTTTGCATGGTAGTAGTAATAAGTCGCATCCCTAAAAATTATGCGCTGTAATTCAAAAGTTTGGAAAGAAGCTAACTCGCCACCATCAGATCCAACTAAAGAACTTGAAACGTCATGCAACTTTCTTCGATACAGCAGTTTTGGTTCTGTTTCCATAATATAATATGAACTGGAAATAAAGTGCCCAGAAATAGTAGAACTTGAAAGTACCAAAGATTTTCCGATAACCGCACCACATATAAATGGAGACTCCAATTTATCATTACTAATATCAGAAAGATGTAATTTTTCCAGTAGTACTACTGAATTTTTGGCAATGGCATTGTTCTTCAAGTTAACTGCATTCAGATATTGCTTATATTCAGATTTTACCTGCCTTTCAAAAGGATCCATCAGAGATGTTACAATCTCCTGGTACTTTTCTAGTGTAATTTGACCCGTATATCGTCTCTCTACATCCAGTTCTGATTCTGCTTGCTTTTTCTTTAGTGAATTGCGGTCATATGAAGAATAGTATGGTGTATTTCTTGACTCTGTAATTCGAAAATACCTACCACGGGTTTCATCATAATAAAAGTCAGGAATATCTGCGGGCATGAGTTATCACTATTAATACTTGTCTTTCTTATTATGATTACGATTATGATCTTCAATTTGGAACTGGCTTTTGATCGATGTTTTTGGCTATCCGGTGAACTAATCAATTTAGTAATTAACAGGTAGGTACAACCACCTAAATGGAAATATTATAGAAAAGAGAAAAGGAACTTTAAAGAGAACCAACTATATCAGATAAGATGAGACACTCTCAGCCAGATACCATAAAATGATCATTTGCCTTCTAATTCGAATATAAAACATGGTCCTTACATGATAGTTAATATTGGTAAATATCATCCAACTGATACTTCTATTTAGACCATGGCAAAACTATCTGTTTTCTTGGCAAGTTAGGCGGACGAGGTCCTACGATTTCAAAATATTACCATCTGAATTTTCCAGGTAGATGTTGATATCATCTCAGTAATCAGACAGAAAAACGGCCAACTTGATAATCCTTGGGAATTATAACTACACATGTTGTTCATATATAGCCTAATATACGATAATGATAAAAAGAGTGAAGATACTAACGTAAGTTTAAAAAATAATATGCAAACCATTCCAATTTAAGGAGTAAAGTAATCATCATTCTTGCCCGAACCCAATAGTCTCTTCCACCGCCAGTGTTAATTTATTCTTCATGAAATCAAAATCAGCATATGGAGGGAGATCGACCCTATTGAAACAAGTATGCGATTTGGGCAACTGCTGTATCTCACCTGCTTTTTCAATTGTGAACCTTCTTGGACCATCGGACCCTTGTAAGTCTTTGAATCCGTTAACTGGGATACGAGAAGTACCCGTCGTGAACTGTAGCAGACGTGCCCGCTGTTCGTTATCCCATTCCCCAATACACTTCCAGAACCATTGAATAACTTCGTCAGACTCTTGATAACCACGATAATCGGTGTGTTTTTTCCAGTCTTCTACATCAATTTCTGCAATACCACCAATTAGAAGTTCTAACTCTCTTTCGTCAAAGACAGTCACAAGATCTTCTGGTATCAACTCATTGAAACCATCCATAAATGCCCTAAACTGTTCTTGAACTCTGTCAACAATTTTCCACTGAGAGAATAATTCCACATATTCTTTCTTATTCTCGTCTGTTACCTCAATGTTTCTTCCATCGGGTTTCAGATCCACTGTGACAAGTTCCCCGAATCTTTCATCATCAGCACTGAATGTTAAATCTAATATACCATCAATACTGTTTTCGAGCATCCATTTCAAGGAATTATAAACTTCAGCATCAACACCTTCCATGTCCTGCAATACAACTTTTTTTCTCAACATCATTTTATACAGTGCGCCAACAAAAAATGCATCCAAAAATCTCCTGTGAAAGACACCAAGTCCAACAACTCTTCCAATGAATTTAAAGTAATTCAAATGTTCTGGATTAATCCCACTGTTTGGGTTTATTTGAATGGTATAATTGTCATGAGCCGAGTATTCAAACAAACAGTAGAAAGGATTGAACATTTCATGCGACAGAAGGAAGAAAAATTCTCTTGAGACACCACCATAATCCAAACCTTCTTCACCATCGAATTTGATCATGAGTCTCTTCTTCAAATCTTCTGGCGATTGTCTCATTATCTCCTGATATGCATCTTCAAAGATATTCTTTCTACGAACCTTGATATGACACTGTCCAGGCAAAATTCTAAGAGCGGGTTGAGACCTGAAGTAAATGACTTTACGTCTGAAATCACGTTTATATTGTGGAACATTTTGATCTAAAGACGATGGTAGCCTTGGGTCATCCCATGTAGTGGTCTTCGTATTATGATCAACGAAATATACACGAGCGGTGTTCGTCAATCTCATTTCCCACCCAGATGGTAAAGGCCCCAGTTGAGATACTGGTTGCTGTTGGATCGTAGTATTAGTTGGACCATAAGTACGAATGTATTGTTGTCTTCTTGGGTCTACCCAAGTTGTTGTTCTTGTGTTGTGATCAACGAAATAAGCTCTACCCTCTGGAGTAAATCTCTGTTCCCAACCAGATGGAAGTTCTCCCAATCCAGATGTTGTTGCTCCGGTGGCTGCAAACGCAGCAGCAGCGGCACCATTAACCGCTGGCGTATTTGTACCGGTGCCAGTCTGGACCGTGATGGAAGAGCTATCAGTAGAACTTCCTGGTAGTGTTCTTCCCCTGTGTTGTCTTCTCTCTAATTCAGTGTTCGCGTTTAATTGGTTACCGCGTTCTGCCTCAGTTTGGTCCAAAGTTGGGCGTTTCCATGTTGTAGTTCTTGTATTATGATCCACATAGTATGTACGACCAAAATTGTCAGTTCTCCTCTCCCAGCCAGGAGGCAAACGTCCATATTGGTCTTCGAAGGAGGAAAATTGCCTTGAAGATAAACCTGTTTGGGAACCACTAGTGTTTCCTGCGGCAGCAGCAGTTGCGCCACTTTGTAAAGTGGATTCGACTGCCTGTGCTGTCTGCCTTGGTGTGTGCGATTCGGGGCGATTAGCACTACTACCTGGGGTATTTGATGGTGGGAAGGTAGCAGTGTTTTGAGTCGTAGGTGTCACAGCGTCATTTGGGGTACCAGAGCTAGCATTGTTAGAAGCGCGAGCCTGAGTAGGTTGTTTAGACAATACAACAATAAGTCTCCCGCTAACTGCCATGCCATCATTGGATCTCTTCAAGTCTCTCGTAATAGTCTCTTCAGGAGCTCTCGTTGATCCAGTAGTTGCCGCAGTGTCCTCATCCAGGTGACCTAAAACATCACCAACCCTGACATTAACAACACCAAGAAACCCTTGATCTTTCTTCTTAAATTTCTTCTGGTCAAAGACTTGGATTGTCAATATTGAGTTTTCCGTCACATCATCAAATTTAAAAGTTTCATTCCAATATGGATTTAATGTTTTTTTTGCTGCTGCTGTCGACTTTGTTTGGTAACCGTCGATGGTTAGGACAGCAAAGGGATCAGGAGAACGAAAGACATCTCTTTTGTTAAGAGATTCGGCTGCTACAAGCTTTACCGATATAGATGGCATCACTGAAATTACTCTGGTGTTTGTAAGCCCTTGAACTAAATTTCTCTTTCCAACGGGCAGTTGATGGCCAAAATATCAGAAATATATGGGCTGTAGTATACCAAAAACAAACAAAAAAATGCAAGGTCTCTGTAAAAATCTTGGTGTATCCTCACCTGATTCTTAAAACAACTATAGCCAAATAGAAACCTCAGAGTAAAACGTATATCTGATGAGTATAGGAGTCCTCTACTTTCCAAAAGCGAGTACAACGTCTCAACTTCTGAATGCTATCAGATATGAGAAATAAAAACTGACGATTGCTTGAACTGCAAAACAGCCTGTGTGATTCCAAAATTCCCCAATATATGAGTCCCTCTTGTACACTAGAGCTAAAACAGCACTTGAGGTTATCTGGGAAAGCTTTTTTTCTTTGCTTTAGATTAATTTTATTTGTTCTTAAAAGGGGGCTCTGTAATCAAAAATTCTTTATATTTCAATTTTTCTACGGACGGGAACTCTAGACTTGACTAATGTCGAAGAAAACTGGTAATAACCAAGACTGAAGAATATATCGGAAGAAACAGCCAAAGAAGACAAGAAAAAAAATCATACCATTAAATTTTTACAAATTCAAATAAGCTGATATCTCAGTTAGATAAATTCAAGTTTCACAATGATTTTCACTCTTGCTCAGCAATGGAAGTGATGCAAAGGACACAACAGTCTCCTATTGGTATATTGACTGAGTGTACCCTCAGAATATCTAATGATCTAAAGACATTGAGTGTCTACGTCTATGCCACCAATTGAAACCTTTGATGCGTCATTCGGGGTTGTCCCATACACCGATCTTAATTAGTGACGTTATCTGCCAAGTTTAATTTTAATATGCATTAATAAGGACGATGCGTATATTAGTTAAGCAAAAGAATAATGTAATCGTGCTCAAAGCAACCCAAATTCACAAGAGCTACTAGCAAGAAGTGAATTTTAAACATAAACTTCTGAAGACACTACTTCTTGAAATAATGTATAGCATCGTATCTCCAGCGTCCAGCCGTGGGACGCTTAACTGGATGAAAAGATTTGGAACTAAAGGTAGGACAGCTGTATGACCTCTTATTTCAATTTTTAGCTAGTCTGTCGGACATACAGGACACATCACGACTCATATGATCTTTTAAAGCTCCGTTTTACCACCGAGTTTTACTTTCAAATAATAAACCCGCGCAATATATTACTAAAACTTGATAACGTGAAACAACCCTTCTCAATAACTATACAATAACTATAGAGAACATTTTTTCCAAGAGCGTGAACATCTGGAATATATCTTTCTTGTAGATGACCCTCTATCACGAAAGAAGTAAAAGCTAATTAACGTTCTGGAGAAGGGCAGAGAAGTAATGTCACTTTAACTGCAAATACATTTGCTATATCCAATCAAACAAATGTATTTAAACCACGATTTTAATTTCTTTTACCAACATATATCTAGCATACCCCATTTATATGCTACAGACAAGCACTAGAAGGAGGTAGATTTCTTGCTAGCTCTTCTTTTAAATTGCAAACCTTAAAATTCGTTTCCAAAACAATTATTTGGTTAGGCACTTACTTCTAAGAATTAATGACATGAAATCTCCAACCAAGTACCATAATACCAGAAGACCTCTTTCTCAATGTCAAGATTTTCTTTAGGTTTACCTGAGCTACTTAAATAATCTCTGAGTATATGGCGTCAGCTAGTTACAATCGAACAAAATAATCAACATATGAAAGGGTTTCCCAAACCAAACTGATATCATAAGTTTACGTTTAAACTATTTAAGCCGTTATTTGGAGTAATTATTTTTGAAAACAGAAGTGCCTTTTTTAACGGTAGTATGTCATAATTCTCTACATGGAAACTTACTGTCAAGAATAGAGTTCAGCAATTTAGGCTGCCCGATGTATTATTCAAAAAAAAAATCATTTTGGGTTATGGTTGAAGCTTCTTTTAAAGCTGTTTTGGTATGAAGGAAATAAGTGTCTTGTGTCTTTAGCAATTAAAAAATTAAGAGTGTCCGTTCTACAGCCCTACATTAATGATGACGTTAATATATCGGAAAATAGTCGGAGTTTCGCAAATATCTTGTTACAGAAATTTGAATATCTAAAAAGCAAAACAAATGATAGTTTTAGTAGAAATGAAAGACGTTGCGTTAAAGATAAAAGTTTAAAACTGGATGAGTCAATTTTTGGATTGTGCATAAATGAAGCGTAAATGATGTTTACCTTTTAGTCAAAGTAATTCCCACATGCTCACTGATCCCTCATTAATTGAAACGTAGTGTACAGAATATCATCACGTGACTTCAAAATTAAGCTGGCTTATTTATGTTTACATTAACCAGCAAGTCAAGCAATAAGCAAACGGTGTGCAGTATCTTAGAGAAGAGTACACAGTTGCATATTTACATCATGAAGACTCTTGCTTTGTTTACATAGAGCTTTTGGCGACTGTTTATTTTGGTAAACAAACTGAGCTTTCCTCTTGCTGGACTGGATGAAGGTACTTAAGAGCGAATGATTGAGGCTATTCTCCTTCCAGGTTTGTGAGGCATTTAAGTTGGGAGAGCGTAAGCTGTAGAAATTACTGAAAAATTATTTGAAATAATGGATACTGGATTCTATCAACCAGTCAACGTGTTTCGCCAACCTGCATTGAACATCAAAAAAAGAGGACAGAGAAAGAATATGCTAGAGACAATGGATACTACTGTGAACTCATCCTATAAAAGAACATGGCAAAACGATAGCTCAAAAATGGGTTCACCAATACTCAGAAAGGCATCAGATGATTTTAATGATCATTTTATGACTCAAAAACTACATTCAGATTACTGGAAACTAAATGATGAGACTGAGAACGTAGCCCTACCTACTGATCTTTCAGTAAGTCAACTTGATGGCAATGATATGCTTTTGATTTCTAATATGGAGTCTGAAAATAATTTGAAATTATTTGAAATTAAAAAAGACCAGATGAAGAATAAACTCTTTCACTTGCAAACAATTTCAGTTCCAGGTAAACCAGTTATAACTAGCAAACTTTTGAACCCAGCAGAGTTTCAGCCTGATTTTGTAGAAGGTCATAATCAATTATTATTATCTGGGCACCAAGATGGTGTAGTTAATTTGATATCTACTTCCACTGTGAACGGAGACGCTAAAGTAGTTAAGAGATATAATCATGCGAAGTATTTACGTCGCAGTGATCCGAAGACACTAGACAACTGGTTACAGAGTTACAAATCCACACCCGTCAGTAAAATTGAGTCATGGAATAAATCAGGGTTTGTATCATTGATAAATGATACAATTTTTATTTTCGATATCAATAGATCAAGAACTCCTCAATATCTGGAAACGTTTGCTGGTATTGAATCTTTCGCAGCTGGAAATACAGCTAACCCATATTTGCTCGCCTTGAGCGGATCTCAGTTTGAAAGCAGCGGTATTGCCCTCTTGGACCTGAGAGCTAATTTGAAAGAGGGAAATTTGTATATACCAGGATTACCCAAAAATTCCACTAGTGTAACTTCAAATTTCGGAAAGACGACTTCTTATGATTGTACTTGGCTTGACGAATATCATGTTGCTAATACAGCCAAAGACACTATCAAAGTTTGGGATATTAGATCTACTGATGGACTTCCACAGTGTGTGATAACACCACAGAAAGGATTCATCCAGAGCTTAAATTACCACACAGGAACAAAGACTTTGTATTCCGGAGATGACCAAGGTTATGTTATCTCCTGGGACATGAGCCATCTAAATATAATGAAACAAGGAACTTTAGCTCATGGCTTTTCATCAGTAAAATTTGATAACGAAAGTGACAAACAGAAGTTTGTGAGTGAAGTTGGTCAATGTGGAAATATAATAACGAGTACGTCTGGAAAAGACTCAATAGGCTCTGGAATGAAAGTGCATAGTAACACATACCTATCTAGTTTGAATGATGGGTCTCTCATAACATTAGATTCTACGGAACTCGGTTTACATCAGGTACGCGATGTAAGATGCACAAGTCCAGAAGATGTACAGAATGAAACAACATCTCAGGCTTCACTCAACTTACAAGCGATATTCACGACGTACCATTACAATGAAGCAGAAACGGGAGCAAACGAAATTCCCAATGCAGATTGTTCGGATACCCAAGAGGACTCGAGCACAACATCCTCTGTACACGATGTTTTCTCTCTCAATTACAATTCTGATTATTCTGTTTCAAAAACCTTGCATTCGGAGGAAAATTTAGAAGCTCCTTTATTGGCCAAACCTCAACAAGTTACTGGCCCATTGAATGTGAATCCTTATCTGCTCACATTTTCTAATGATTCCTCTTACTCATTAGATATTCTCTGATAGTCTCAATAATGGATAAGAAGTTATCATATCTTCAGTCACTCTTTTCTGTTGCGGGCACAGGATGAGAATATTCAATGGTAGTGCTAGTTTTAATAGTTTTATAGTTCACATGGTAACAAAGTTAATTAGGATTTTTGAAGTTTTATTTGGGAACAGCGATATTGTTGTATTAATCTCATTTTATTTAGCATTATCTAAAATCGAAGTATTTGGATTAAATGAAAATTGAAGTTGTATAAATATAAATAGAAGGGTTGGAGTCAATACCACAATTATCCAAATCAATCAAAATATCATTAGTTTGCGCACGGCGCACACGATCTACGTGACTTCTAATAGTTGGAGATTCAACTCAAGTGCTAATAATCTTTTAATAATCAAATTGAAGTTTCGGCTGAATTACCCGAAAAATGAATTCACCAAAAACAGCAACATATTCTAGAGCACAGTCCTTCAGTTGAATTTGTTTCACTATTGCTATAGGTCCTTTGATTATAAGATGCATAATTTTCTTGAGCTTGGCCGTAAAGTCCTCCATCATAACTGATAGGATTACTGTAGTGTCCAGATTTCCTCCCATCGTAATTTTGTTTCCTTTTCCCCGGAAATACGTGACTACCTGCATTAATGTCCTTTGGAATATCGATATTGGAAGGCTTGAATTCTCGACTTCCCATAGAATCGTAATTTCTACTTTTGTAAGGCTGATTTTGACTTGCAAGGATATTAATATTTGAGCTACTATTGTTTGTATTAGGATTATTATTGTTATTATTGCTTAACCTCAGTTTTTGTTTCGATAGATGCTGTGAATTGCTATAACGATGCGGTTGCTTTGAACGACTGTTTGTATTTGAGGTGTTATTTACAGGTACTTTGCCCATATTATTGACCTGTTGATTTGTAGTTGGGTTATTGTTATGATTTCTTGGAGTTGGATTTCCATACCCATGCAAATTTGCACGTTTATTAACATTAATATCCCATCCTTGTCCATTATTTAAATCCATCCAGTCATAGTGACCATCATCTTCAAATCCAAGTTTCTTCAACACATCATTCATCAATGAAATCAAATAATCATAATCTGGGTCTTCGTCAAATCTTAATGAACGTGTGTACTTCAAGTATGTGGCAAATTGAGGTGGGATGGATTCCGTCAAAAGTTCATCAGGATTTAATTTCTGTTTCGTATATCCAATTTTTTCGTATTTCAATTTGTTATTTGGTGCCTTAAGACCTTGCCATGGTAGCGAACCTCTTAAAAAATAAAAGAAAACATGTCCCAGAGATTCTAAATCGTCGCGCCGCGACTGTTCCCTTCCAAAATGTGTGTTTATGGACATATATCTGGCAGTACCACTTAATGATTTTCTTTCTCGATAAGGAATATGCTGTTTTGTTCTTGGATCTCTATATTGTTTGGCCATTCCGAAATCTACCATATAGATTAAGTTTGGATCTCCATTTGCGGATGCGGCTGCTGATTTTGTTACAGTACCATCGGATAAAGTTCTTTGATATTCTGAAATTAAAAAGTTATCAGGCTTTATATCGCGGTATATTAAATCATGGTCATGTATGGCTCTCACCCTAGAGATCATTTGCTTTGCCACAAGACAAGTAGTCTTCACTGAAAATCTCCTTCCACACCATTCAAACAAGTCTTCTAACGAGGGACCCAATAGATCTATGATTAGAACATTGTGCATTCCCTCCTGACCGAAATAATATGCATGAGGGATACCACGACAACCGTTAAGAATTCTATATGCCCGAAACTCATCCCGTAGTTGTGGGGCATCCGACCTGCGCGGTTCAAATTTTATTGCCACTGGTTCAGCTTCTCTTCTGGCTAATCCTCCCAAAGTATTGCTGTCGTTAGATAGTTCTCTTCCGTTATCTTCTGTTTTTCTTGCTTCATTGCTGTTCTCCTTGTTTATGCTACTTGTGCTTGAATACCCAGTATTTAATATATTCTCTCCTTCAAAAATCACACCAAATGACCCTTCACCAATTTTGGCACCTACAGCATAATGGATACCCACTATGTGTTGAGAATTCCGTTGTGCCATTCGAATTCAAATTTGTGTATTATACCTAACAGAACTCTTCTGTATCCTTTGATATCTTAGGCTTCAATAGGAAAGGATATTAATGTACAATATTATCAGACAGCGATAATTCACAACTCTGCAAACCAAATAAATGAATGAAGTGGTGTATATATTGACAAATTGCCAAATGTCAAATTGTAAATTATCCCAGCTTTACACACGGCGATAATATGAATATCAGCGTATTGTAGAGTTGCAGTAAGTGAAATATTTGCAAGTAAACTATTAATGTTATGACCCCGATGCTTGCAACTTTATTAGTTAAATATGTGACTTTGTGATTGCTGTTCAATTTGATGTTTTCAGTTTTTCATTTTGAAGCCGGTAATTTTTTCTTAGGTGTGCTTATGCGGCTCTCTCAGATACATTTACACGGAAATGAAATACTACTCACTCACATCGAATCCATATGAAAAAGATAAAAAATAACAAATATAAAGAATTTCTGTTATCTTTAAATTAAAAAGTTTAGGTATTTCGATATTTTGGCGGGAAGTCAAATTTTGTTAAGTACTTTTCCATATAGTGAAATAGTATCTTCACTCGTAAGCAGGAATTTATGGTGCTTGAACTCGGTTCAAAATGTTTAGCATTCCATGGGCCTTTGTTGTATGAAGCCAAGGTTTTGAAGATATGGGATCCTGAAGAGAAGGTTATAATTGAGGGGAATGATGAGAAGGTTGAGAAAAGTAAGCCTGATGATATACCTGTACCTCAGGAGCTTCAAGCCTCGAAAAGTTACTTTGTGCATTATAGGGGCTGGAAGGCCACATGGGATGAATGGATTGGTGATGATAGGATCAATGAGTTTAACGAGGAAAATTTAGCATTGAAGCAGAGCTTAATACGGGAGGCCAAGGAAGCCAGAAAATTAGAGTTGGAACAAACCAAGAAAAAAAAACCTGGCTATGCAAACGGCAGCGGTAACAGCCTTTCCTCCGCGAATAAGAGGGTAAAACAAGAGAATGGGAAAAAATTAAATAATGACGATGCCAAAAAGGCAAAGTCCTCTTCGCCAACGCAAAGTGCAAGTGCAGAGAGTAGCATGACAAAGATATCGATCCATATACCTGTAAAATTGAAATCGATACTGGTTGATGATTGGGAAGCGGTAACAAAAGACAAAAAAATATGCCAGCTTCCGCCGAGCTCAGGATCTGTGGAGGAAATTTTACAGAAGTACTTTATCGAAAGAAGCCAGACACTTGAATTGCCTGTCTTACAGTCGCAATTGGAAGAGTTTGTGAGCGGTTTGACGCTCTACTTTGACCAAAGTTTACCTGTACTACTTTTGTACCGGTTAGAAAGGCTTCAATTTGATCAAACACGGCAGTTAAAGAATGATTTCAAAAGCACAAGGATAAGTCAGACTTACGGTGCTATTCATCTGCTGAGGCTGATCAGCATATTGCCCGAGTTGCTAGGCAGCACGACAATGGATCCACAGAGTGTTCAGTTGGTTGTAAAGCACACAGATGATCTTTTGGAGTGGCTTGTTTTACACATGGACACTATTTTCCCAGATGAGTACGTCAATACTTCGAGCCAATACGAGGGTGTTGCGCTTGGCATGTAAAAATGAGTTGTTTTGAGACGCAATAACTTTCAGATATTAGCGGTGTGCATATAGAGAGCTGTTGGTCACGACTTGCACCGAGATACATGTGGTCGTAACATTTTTTGACGACAAGCAGAGGAGATTACTGGTGTCCGTTGGGGAAATTCAAAAGTAAGTACGAATCCAAGCCGATCGGATCAGAATTTTGGCGTTGCGACAATTGGGCTGCTGGAAAGGACGTAATTGCAAGCTGTTGTTGAGAAAACTCGTTTAAACTCTAGAACAAACTGTACTGTTAGCTTGGCGTATGCAACAATTGCAGTTCATCGGAGCGAACGTACTTTCTTGATGTACTGTTATTAAAACAACAAGATCCTCCAAACAAAGTAGGTGTGTGTTGACTCTCTGAAATTCTATACATCGCCAACTACACCTTTCATCATTTCTACAGCAGGCTATAATATAGCCAGCAGATATCAGTGCCATTTCCGTGGCGACATTTGCAGGTGCACAGATCTTGACCTGGCCGAAGCGGCCAGCAGCAGCCCGACTACCAAATGAGTCACCCCTTATTACTATTTATTGCACAAGGTTTCCCTATTCATCATGCAAACTTGCTCGTGGCCGTTCCAAATTGCTTCAAAAGAAAACAATAACGTTCCCCCGGGTGTAAAAAAAGAAGCATTCTCGAGGAATTGAGTTAAATTCTTTCAGTTGTGTGATTCATGGTTGAGCAATCGTACCAGAGGCTTGTCTTATCAGCATCTGATGTAAGTCTGCAGCCAATTAGGTGGAAAGGTGGCTGTATTTTGACAGTCTCCTTTTAAGTTTCTGATCTACGTAGAAGAATAATTGAAGATGAGAGATAATCCGAGACGAACGGTTTAGTAAGGTGGGTCGATTTTGCAGCGATCATGTGATTGTTGTATATCTCTGGGTCGTTTGGTTCCCTTGCTGAAACCATTATTCTCTCGATGCGGGCATTTTCTTCGCACACCGTACAACATTATGTATCAAGTTGACATATTCATAGAGGTCCCCATTGGCATTATGACAAACGTATATAAACGGTTGATGTGAAAAAATTGAGTAGTGAGCGGAGTTGCATGAATGAAGGGAAGAGTTTTCGACACTAGAATTTAGGAAACACATTGAATTCAGCGTTGACAAATTTCAGGCAAACAACTTCCATCTAGCGTTAGAGATATAGACATAAGCACATAATGGGCATCGAAGAATTAGAAAAGAAGTACTCGCCATTCTTGTCACGCCGTGTGGCCAACAGAAAGTTCATCACTTTCTGGGACGTTGATGTGCCAGAAAATGACTACATTCAAGTTGCAGGTGGAATGCCAAACGAGAATTTCTTTCCAATTGACTCAATTGATATCCACATCGCTGACAAGCCGTTCAACACACAGGCTACCTTAAAGTCGTCTATTTCGCGGTATGAACCCGTAGACATGCCAATGGCCCGCAGTTTCCAATATTCGGAGACAAGCGGTCTTCCTCAGATCATCAACTTCGCCAAGACCATTGTCAACAAGATCAATAAGCCTCTATACGACGATTGGGATGTCATCTTGGCAAATGGTTCCAGTGACTCCATGTTCAAGGTTTTTGAAACTATTTGTGACGAGAACACTTGTGTCATGATGGAAGAATTCACCTTCTCCCCCGTCATTTCTAATGTGACTGCCACAGGGGCGACCTGTATTCCTTTGAAGATGCAAATTACCCACGAACCAGGCACCCAGGGCATTGACGTGGACTACATGGCTCAACTGTTGGACAATTGGGCCGAGGGCCCCTACAAACATTTAGCCAAGCCAAAGGTTTTGTACACCATTGCTACCGGCCAAAACCCAACTGGTATGACGCTATCAATGGAAAAGAGAAAGCGGATTTACGCTTTGGCTCAGAAGCACGACTTTTTGATTGTGGAGGATGATCCATACGGCTACTTGAAGTTCCCAATATACAACAAGGAGAATCCACTGGCAAACCCCTACTGGGATGACAAGGAGATGACTACCAAGAAGTACATCGAGGAATACCTTGTGAAGTCGTTCTTGACGATCGATACAGATGCTAGGGTGATCCGACTAGAAACGTTCTCCAAGCTGTTTGCTCCTGGTCTTAGATTGAGTTTTATCATCACTAATAAGTTCTTGATTGAAAAGCTGCTCCTATACACAGAGATAACGACAAGAGCCCCTAGTGGCACCTCACAGGCCATTGTTTGGGCAACATTGAAGGGATTGGGCGAAGAATACTTGGATAAGTTTGAGAGCGAGAACGATGCCTTGTTTGAAGGATGGATGCAATGGGTTATGAAAATTGCTGGCCAATACACGAATAGAAGAAATGTTACGTTTAAAGCATTTTATGAAACTGAAGCATTTAAAAAGGGTTATTTCACTTTAATGGAACCATCAGCTGGTATGTTTGTTAACATTAAAATTTTATGGCCAGAAAACTACTTTGGCGCCCGTAAAGATCATAATGCCATTAGTGAAGAGATGGAGAAGCTAAACAAGGCCTTCTTAAAGAATGCTGTGAGAGTTGTGCTCGGTTACAGAATGGCTGTCGACAAGGAGTTTTCATACGAAAACTCCGATTTCATCAGGATGACAGTTGCCTTTGCCAAGAATGACGAAGAATTGCAGGAAGCTGCTCACAGAATCAGCAAAGCAATCGAGGAATTCTTTGATGACAATTAGACATCAGTTCTTTGAGTGCATGAGAAAATAATGATGGCAGGAGTTAGTTGTAGAATACATAATTTATTTGTACTGGTTACTAGCCAAATAGTTTCTTTGCTGCATGTTCTGCAATGTCAGGAACTTCCTTCCAATATATGGGAAGAAAATTAATATATGGGATTTTGATAGAGACAAAAACACATATGAGCAGAACAGCAAAGAACCACTCACGTTGAACCTAGAAACCTTCAAAGATGGAATTGCTTCCCCAAGGACAAAAAAATAATGTTACCGTTACACTGGCAGATCAACAGAAGATCAACGAATTTTCGAAGCTCATTATGAGAAAAGATGAACTCGATCAAGAGCTACAGCAACAAAAGGATGAGAAGGAATACTTGGATGATGTCTCGCTGGAAATAGAGCTTATAGATGAAGATGAAAAGGTACAGTACAAAGTTGGGGATTTGTTTCTATTTCTGAAACAGAGAGAAGTTGTCTCTATGCTCGAGAAAGACGTACAAGCCGTTGACGATAAGATAGAGGAACTGGAAGGCCGCGATGACGACTTGCAGAACAGAATTAAGGAACTGAAAAGTGCCCTTTATGCCAAATTTGGCGACAACATCAACTTAGAGCGTTGAATTTCACAATTCATCTAGCGGTTTGCGATGTCTGTGGCTTTGTACATTGCCAATACAATAAATTGTTATAAAATATAGAAACCAATAAACACTAAAAATCGAAAGAGGGTTGACAAACAAACGTGTACCTTGTTTGTCTTATCAGTTTATCGCTGACAACCGTTTTCATGACTTTAACACCAAGATGATGCCGAATCAGCTGTCATGCTTCGAGTAGGCATGGACCTCGGAGTCTTTCTCAACGTTTATCTTGCAATCAAATTTGTTCTCAAAATCTTGAATCTTTTCATGGAGTTTGGGAACAGAGCTCGTGGCGATGTCAACTGTAAAGCCCTGCACGAGTGAGTACTCGTGTGTGATTTCGCCACCCAAGATGCCCACGGCATCCTTAAGGTCTTTCATAAAATTGGATGCAACTTTTGCACCTCCTGGGTTGACTGTAACAATATATGATCCCATCGTGTCTGCGGAAAAGTATGAAAGTTGTCTGTTAGTAAAGTTTCATGACCAAATTCGTTTGTAGAGGAGTCTGACTATCGTCTGTATTACTTACTTGCAACACTGAAATAGCTAATAAATCCTAGAACAAATAAACAAATCTGATTGAGCTTCATACCTAGAATAAAAGATAAATTATGAACTTAATCAAATTTGATTTTCTTTGGGAGTGCCAGGACTGCGCCCAGGACTTTCCAACATGACTCGATATACTGTCCCCTTATATAGATCTCAAGACAAACCAGGACCTGATCACATGACACTGTAGATAAAGAGAGCCAAGCCGCAGAAAGTTGCTCTTGAGTAGAAGAGTGATAACTGCGGGTGGTATTGCAAAGAATTGAAATTATTAATATGTATCAGTAGAAATATGCATACGGTACTGAATCCGTTTGAAAATAGTAGCTAAGACTTGGGTTAAATCTAATCCAAAAGCTGGTTTGTTGGTCGCAGCGGCACGAAGCAAATATCACTAAACCGTGAATTTCTCGTTGCCGTTGCCTTCCGAGTCGGTTCCAGTGGACTTTCCCCCTTCTGGATCTATCTGATCATCTATGTTTGCAGGAGGCATGATCGCACTAGTCTTCGATCTGATAGGCTCGGGGATGTATGAAGTCTCTTCGTGGTAGGTGAACTCACCGATTTCAGCCTCATCAGTACCCATCTCCTCCTCCTCTGGTCTTAATCTTAATCTCAGGAAGGGAATTCTGTTCATAATTAGTAGTAAAAGTGCTGTTACACTGACGGTCCAAGCGATTGTGGAGCACATGGCAGCCAGTTGATATCCTACCTGTTTCCAGTGGTGATTGATCCATCCACCTGGGATAACAGCACCTTCCGCACCAGCGCTATCGTTCACGTAGTCGGCCGCAAATATACCAGTAAATACAGATCCAATGCATCCACCAACACCATGCAGTGCGTAGACGTCAAGACCGTCGTCGATGTGAAGAATGTTCTTCAAATCCACTGCTAAGTTACAGCCAGCTGCAGTGACGATACCGATGATGACGGAAGACCAAATGGGGACAAACCCTGCGGCTGGGGTGATACCAACAAGCCCTGCTATGATACCAGAACAGAGACCAACAGTAGTCCATTTTCCTTTCATTCTGAAGTAATCGATGAACATCCACGTCAGTCCGCCGCATGCTGCAGCCAAGTTGGTGTTCATTGCTGAGTACCAAGCTCTGATTGTTGCATTGCCCGCAGAGCCTGGGTTGAAAAATTGCCATCCAAACCAGAGGAACACAGTTCCCAAGACGACAGATGTGACTGAGTGTGGCTTGTACTTTGGCATTCCAGACTTGGTGACAGGGTCGTTTCTCTTACCCAGAATCAAGGCGTACACGAGGGCACCGTGTCCTGAGGCAATGTGGACCGGGCCGCCTCCAGCATAATCCAGAGAACCCAGAACGGCTAGCCAGCCACTGGAATTCCATGTCCAGCATGCTATTGGTGAATAGACGATGGTCATCCAGAGAAATAGAAACACCATCATTGGAAACAACCTGGCTCTCTCGCAGGCACCACCGAGCATCAGAATACCTGTCACCGCAGCAAACATGCCTTGGAAAACGGCAAAAAGGATGTCTGGAACCGTGCTCACCACCGAAGGGGCGCCAAGAACGTGGCGGAACCCGAAAAACTCCAATGTGCCCAGAAAACCGTGTCCCTTTGTTTTGTGTGAAAATGCAAGCGAGTATCCCCAGAAAAACCACTCGAAGATGACCAGCGATGCGGCCATCATCGATGCCCATAGAAGCGACAGTGCGTGTTTCTTTCTGGACATACCAGAATACAGCAGCCCGATACCAGGTACCATGATCCACACACCAGCAGAGGCTACCCCAATCCAGGCCATGTCGCCGAGGTGAAACTGTGTGTTCATGTCTGTGGTGAGCGAGTTTCCACCGGAACCCGTTCCGGTAGGTGTTCCTGTGAAGTTGTACGTCGACATTGTTACTGAGTGTGTTGGATACCTTATGAGTAGGCTGTCGGTGTCTTACCCAGGCTAAGTTGTAATATGACTACATGGGAAAGGCTATTTAGTAAACCTGCCATTGAATGTATTGGCCATCTTTATATACTCTATGTTTGAAGTAATGCCAGTAAGCGATGCCGCTGGTGCTGGAGCTGGACCCTCCTACATGACTCAGTATGCACAACTGCTAGAATAATCACCACAAGGCTTATCATTGATGCAATTCGTCTAATTAGGTCCTCGCTTCTGGATTCCGGTCTCTAATTCCTCATATTTTCACAGATAACAGCTGGGCTACTACGTGTTGTGAATGGTTTCATCTGATAAGTATGCTGATAAGAGCTAGTAATACTCGCAGGCGAGATAAGGAAAATGATAAGCGAATAAGCAATTTCCGGAACTTTAATGGGATCTTCAGCAGAGGCCCAGCTAATCACCCGGACATGCAAGTAAAAATCCACAGGATGCAGGTTGTATGCACAACGTGAACAGTGATCTGCACCACACACAGGCACCAGCTGGACGGTCTGACATACGAACTGAAGCGAGAACAATGAAGCTAGGTGACACACCGAGGGTCGCATGCTCTCAACACGCAGCGCTATTCGTTGGAAAGGGTAGATTGCAGATAACAGTATCTGGTCTAATTGGTAGTCTTGACAGGAGTGTGGGGCTCGATACGGCCCAGACACACCAGTGCAGCACAAACATCAGACAGCAAAGCCCACTGAATTCCGGAATCTCGGTGGAAAAAACAAACATCGATACTGTAACTAGTGTATCTCGTTTATAGAATCCTGTGATGCAGAGGTAGGCATTGCCGCAGTCCGCTATGCGCAGGGACCCTTGCCAGAGTGATGTCAGAACAGACAGGAGGTGGCATTCAGGGTCGCGAACAAACTAGGGTGTGCGTCGTAGGCAATCTTCGGAAGTTGAATTCTGGTGACATGCACGTGGAATCTATTATAGTTAGCCGCAATCGGCGTAGCAATCCTGCTGGTCTATGTTTATTGTGTTCTAGCTGTCATAGCGCATCGCTCGGTTCGGGGCCCTTTTTCCATTTCAGCCACACTGCACCGCTCCACAGGCTTTATTCCTCACGTGTATCAACAAGCGCCACAGACTAAAGCACCATTTCCATCCTAATCAGCAGGGGTGGAGTAGCAATGCTCTCTTTGCTCTATGTCCTGATGAAACTGAGATCTTGTTCTGCATTCAAGAGCAGATACAAACATCGGGACGAATAGGCAGCGTAACAGGTGGGGTTTGGTTGGAGCGTGATGCGGGCGCCGCGCTGTCGCCCAATTGCGCTTCTGCAGTTCTTCGCATATTGTTGTGTATCAACAGCTCTTGAACACCCTATGCTTCCAGAACGCAGGCTCTCGACGATGAGCTGTGGGCACCCCTCTGGAAGCCTTGTTGATTTGCGCCAGCTGGCTAGCGCCTGCTGCCTATTCTTACTGTCGTAGATCGCTGGGGCACGTTTTCATATAGCCATGGAACACTATGTAGCACCGTGGGGCACCGTAAAGCACTCTGAAGCACCGTAAAGCAATCTGGAGCACCGTAAAGCAACTTAAAGCACCGTAAAGGGCTGCAATGATAAGCCAGTAGGATCAACAGCGGTGGTGTTTCTGTGTATCGCCAAAGGGCTGTTTGGGCAATCTCTCGATGCTTAAACAATCCTGCAATACTTGTACAATCTTTCGATGTTCCTACAATCCTTCAATGCTTGTATATGCGATGGTTGGACGTCCCGGACTGTAAATTTCCCAGATGCAGTTCCAACTGGTATGGTTCAGGTGCATTCCAAAATGGTATGTTCAGGTGCATTCCCAAATGGTATGGTTCAGGTGCAGTTCCAACTGGTATGGTTCAAGTGCTACGCATGTAGCCTATCAAGGATGTAAAAACAATCCGAGAAGGAAGAATACATTGCGTAAATTGATAGGCGCATCTGTATTTCAGGTTTGCATTCACGGAGGACTCAGCGATGACTATTGCGTTGCGAAACTCCGAAAAATATTTCTGTTTGTTTGTATTAAACGTCAATTGATTATATAAGGAAGGTTGTGGAGACTAAACAGAGTACATATTAGTAACGAACTTAATATTATGTCTGACTTGGCAGTGGAATAGCTTTTTTATGCATTCCACTTAGAATGATATTATAACAATGAAGCGAAGGAACGAGGAAGTTGATCCTGGCCAGAGGGAAACGTGCGCGCGGTATCGTAAGCGCGGCAGTCGGTATGGGGTATCATCTGGTCGATAGCGCTATCCTCTGTAATTATTTTTTGTTGTAGTCTGAAAAATCACATTAATTTCTTAATTTAATGTTACAGTGTTGCATCAGGAATGCGCTTATTAGAACAAACCAGAGATGCTTTCGATGTCGGTGACACCGTTGACAGCTGCAATAGACAACAAAACTTGAGCCTTGATTGGAGATAGGAAACCTGCACCAATAGCACCCTCTGGGACGTCATCGGTGGAGACGTAGCTTAGGACGGAGCCGGACTTAGCGTAGACAACTGGGATCTCCTCGGAGGTCAAAGTAGAGCCGGTGGTGTTGGAAGCACCGGTGACAACGACTAGACCGTTGACGGTAGAGCTCAAGGTGTTGATCAAACCAGCAGAGTAGTCAGCATCGTAGACGATTGGGACTACAGGAGCGGAGGTGGTCTCGTTGATGGCGCTAACGCTGGAGAAGTTGGTGTAGTTTTGTAGGATGACAGAGTTCTGGTCGGTGATTACATCAGAGTAGACAGCGAACAACCATTCGACAACGCCTGAGTCGGTCAAGACAGCGACTGGGGCACCGTTACCGACAGCACCGTTAGCTGGGGCTAGAGCACCTGGGTAGACCAAGTTCTTGCCGGAGACGAATAGAGTACCGGTGGCGTAGGTGTCGTTGGCAACTGGGATACCGGAAGAGGCCTCCTCGGCGATGACAATTGGCTTGTCGGTGCTGGAGACGATACTAGCGAAGAAACTTAGAGCCTCAGTGGACTTGGAGTTGGTCAAAACGACGACACCCTTGTACTTCTTCTCGATGACGGTCTCGTTGACGGCGTTGGCAACCTCGTACAGCTGTGTGATGTTTAGGCCGGTGGTGCTGGTGTTGAACAGCCTCTCGACGTCGGCGCCCTCGTAGGTGGAGGCGTTGGTTGGGATGTGCACATGGCCGCCGGCGACGATGATCTTCAACTTCTGCTCGACCTTGGCTGGCGACGTTGTGTTGCTGTGGTTGGAGCGGTTGGAGGCGTTGCTGCCGTTGAAGCCTGGGAAGCCGGTTGTGTTGAATGTGAAGTTACCGATGGTAACAGTCTCGCGCTTGGCGACAGGGGAGGCGACGACGCTTGCAGCGACAGCAAAGACGGAGGCTATGGTGGCGAACTTCATTGTGGTAGAATGTGAGTCTAGTCTGTGTTAAAACTGGTGGTAGTTTTTCTTAGCGAATAGAACCTGACGTTTTCGAGTAATAATTACAGTAAGAGGGAGACCGCAGAGCAAACCGATTGGAACCCAGCGCAACCAGCCCTCTTATATATAGATGGATTAGTCGATATCAGGACACTTACGACGCATTCGGGACATCGACAATTGGGTCTGCAGACATTGGTAATTTCTCGCTAACCTCCAGGTCTAGACTGCTTGCGGTAGCCCGTTTGCGTGAGCTACTAATTGACCGCACCAACTCGGAATGCTAATTACTCTCTGCGATCATTGCTACCTCCTTTTCGCTGTATGATTACCCTGGATGTTACTGAATTGGTAGCAATTGTCTCTCTGGACACAAACGGTCGCATCCAGGGCGTCCCTCTGGAGGCTTCCCCAAGCAGACGCCGGCTGGAGGGCGGCGAGGGCGGGCATGTGTGTGCGTGGCAAAAAGCAACTGCTTGCCGTTTCTGTCCACGGTCTACTGCATTGGTCAAGAGGTAAACAGAGAAGATTACCCTTTAAACATTGAGAAAAATTTTCCTTCTGCATTCCACAGGAGGAGATGAGGCAGTTTTAGACGCGGCGAAAAGAAACGGCGGGGGCAGGAGGCACCCCTTTCGGCCGTCGTGCGTGAGAAGCAGTCCCTCTCGACTACTGCCTGAGGTATTTTTCGGGGGCTATTGTGTGAGGGCTGCGGCCGTTCTGTGGCTGGCGGCAGCAGCGGGCGCCACGCCGTGGCGCCCTGCTGCCCGCCTGCGGAAGCGCCGATGAGACAGCGGTCCGCGCAGAGCCGGCTGCAGCGGGCGCTGTCTGGGAAAAGGACTCAGGCGCCCATCGCAAAAGGCGGCCGGGAGAAGCGGCGGAGGCTGCGCATCCCCTGCCGGCTGCTAAAGTCCGTTGTACTGCGTCCTTTATCCCTTAAGGGAAGTCCAAGTGGCTCGTTTGGCGGCCGGCGAGTCTGAGGGATAATTACATCGCTGCAAGGAGCATTGTAATTGAGTGGGCACTGCAGGAGGGAGGTGGCGGGAGGTGTGAGGGAGCCTGGAAGCGAGGTGGCCGCTCGGCAAATCGATGTGCCGATCGCGGCGGCGCGCACGAGCAGCGGCGGCGCCGGCACGGGCTCTGGCTCTGGCCTGTCTCGCACATGGACAGGCGTGCTGTCCATGTGACGGGCGTGCGGCGCGGGTCTCGCAGGGCGACAGGGACAGGTTTGGGCGGCAGAAGCGACGGCAGAGGCCACGGCTGCAGACGCAGCGGCAGTACGGCGGCGCTGGGACGCACGGGTCTCCCAGGTCTCCCAGGGTGGCAGGGACAGATGCCTCGAGAGCCCTGGCGCGGCCCAGGCTCCCGGAGTGCGCTGGGACGCCGCCGGCGTTACGCCGCGGGCACGGCAGAAACACCCGCCGGCCCACTCCGGCGACGCACCGCGCACTGCTTGCACGTGCAGGTAGGTGTCGCTGCGCATGCGAGATCTGGCAGCACCAGGCAGGGTCCTGCTGTAGGATGTTGTGTGGGGTGTGGGTGTTTCGCGGATGGGTCTGCGGGTGGGCCGCGGGGCGGCGTTCGATGCACGGTTGGGCAGGCGGCTGCAGTGCTGAGGTGTGTGTCGCAGCGGTGTGACGCAATGTGGCGGCAAGACGCTTTCGCAACAGAGGTGTCCAGGCCGCTATGCAGCTGCTCGTGGGATTGCCGGACGGCGCGTGCACGCGCCGTCTATTCAAGGTTTATGCAAGATGCGGCGGGCATGAGGCACGAATGTTAAGAGAGGCCGCTCTGCCGCGGCTGGAGATGCGCGCGGTCGCTGCCGCTGTTGCTGTCTCCCAGACGCGGCGTGGGCGGCCCGCCAAGGTCCCGCGGGCTGTGCGCTCCGCGGAACACAGGTTACCCGGCCCGCGCCCCTGGCCTGGGCCTATATGAGCCCGCGCTCGGGCGCAGCAGCGAGCGTCAGCTTCCCTCCAGGCCCTCCAGACAAGACATTGCAAACCACCCATCCATGCTGAGCCTGTTGTTCAACGTCTGCTGCCTGGTAACGTCCTCCTGGGGCCTGTACCGCTGCGCGCACCTGCCGCTGCCCCCCTCACTGGCCGCGGCCGGCCAGAAGCAGTTTCTGACCAACATCGGCGTCGCCATCACGCTCGTCAACAACGTCGCCAACATCGCCAACAGGTTCGTCCAGAGCCGCCCCAGCAGGTACTCCGCCGCCGCCCGCGAGCGCTGGCTCTTCGCCGCCCGCCATGTGACGCTCCCCGTCGCCCTCGTCCTCGAGTCCGTCATCGCCTCCGTCTACTGGCCACTGCGGCTCTTCTTCATCAACCTCATCATGCAGGACATCCCCAAGGACGCGGAGTCGCCGCTCTCGCTCTCCGTGGACCTGGCCATCCACTGCTACCCGATCCTGTTCCTGCTCGCGGACCACTACATCTCCGGCAAAGGGCAGCGCTTCAGACTGTCGTACCTCGCCAGCTTCTTGATCGTGCTGGGCCTCGGCGCGGCATACTACCGCTACCTGCTCGTCCTCATCGACCCCAGCCAGGGCCAGCGCTACCCGTACCCGTTTTTGGACTTCGAAGAGCCCACGCGGGGGATCATTTTCGCAGTCGTGGTCTGCATCGGCTGGTCGTACTACCTGCTCTACCAAAAGTTCCCACCCAAGACGAGCTTGCCCTCCAAGAAGGTCGAGTGATCCGCCTAGGCGTGTATATTCTGTATATCGTGTATGCCCTACAGGCAACAGTCAATCTAGATGTGCAAAGCGCTACCCGGCCTTAGCCGGCACCTTTGGAAAACTTTTCTGTATATAAGGAACAGGCCTCGCCGGTCGCCGCGGCCCTGGCGTCGCGTCTCTTGCTTAAGACCCTAACATCAATTTTACCGCTACAGTTGCAGACATGCGGGCATGGTCGGGGTCGAAAATCATCTCCACTCCTCTCTGATGCATGCCGGTCTGCAACCAAGCGCAGACAAACTTCAGAACGTTGCTGGGCGCCTGGTGTTGATCTTCGGATCTGATGTACTGGGAATCAGCTGTATCTACATTTGTTTCCGCCGCGAAACAGAACTTCTTGTCTTTGTGTGTGTCTTTTATTAAACTATTCCTAAATTTTGAACATGCCTATATATATTCCCGTTTGTTCTAGTATTCCTTCCAAAATAACGTCTTATGAGTGAAAATATTCGACGGAACACCTATAATGCATTTTTTCTCGTCAGATAATCGAAACGAGAGTACGTGTAACCGATGAATGGGAGGTCCTCTTTGACTGGCGCCATGTTCCCGCCGCCCTGTTTCATCATCTGTTCGCGCTGCTTTGCAGCTTGGGCCATTGCCGGTGAATCGGGGACGTTTTCGAGCTCGTCCGTAGGGAAGAACCTTGTATCCGTGATCGAGCTCAACTTTGGTATATATGGTGCCTCAACCTGTCTGATCGTGTTCCAGTCAACGCCTCTGAAAAAGGGATGGCTCTTGATTTCGTCTGCCCCGCCGTGTCTGCCGAGCCGCTGGTCAGAGTGTGTCAGTAATCGGCGAATCAAATCTTCGGCCTCGTAAGAAATATGGATGTCGTCGGGAAATTGCAACGTTTGTTCGAAGTTCATAATCTTCCTGTAAGTTTCTTGTGGTGTTTCAGAGCAAAAAGGTGGCCATCCGATTAGACATTCGTACATGATGGCACCAAGCGACCACCAGTCACATTCCTGGCCATAGCCTTGATATAGGAAAATTTCAGGTGCAATGTAGTCTGGAGTACCAACTGTGGAATACGCCATCAGACGGCGCGATTTACGCCACGTCTGGATTTGCTGTCTGTTCGTCATGGTTAGATGGATCGCATCCACTATCATAGTCTGACGATTAGTGCCGTCCGCATTGTTCCCTGGCTGGCCAGGCTTCAACATTCCAGTGCCATTGCTATTGACTTCCTCCTGCTGTAGTAACTTTTTGTAGTAGTTTGAGTCATGAGTCTTATGGAAACCAGTTGAAAGACCAAAGTCTGAAAGCTTAATATGACCTCTTATATCAATCAAGATATTATCGGGTTTGATGTCTCTGTGAATAAACCCTAACTTGTGAATTGCCTCGATAGCCAAAATGCACTCCGCCATATAGAATCTGGTCACATCTTCCGTAAACAGCTGCCATCTGATAAGCATCGTCATCAAATCACCACCCGGTAGGAATTCCATAATTAAATACAGGTATTGTGCATCTTGGAAAGAATAATATAGAGAAACAACCCATGGGGAGTCACTCCCCGCCAGAACATCTCTTTCTGCTTTTACATGTGCTAATTGGTCCTTTTTGTACATTTCCGATTTCAATAACGTTTTCATGGCGTATATTTTACCCGTGTCTTTCTTTTGTACCAGTCTCACTTCACCAAACGCACCTTTTCCAATAACTTTCACAGTATGGAAATCTTCTAAAGAGAGTCTTGTCCTCCGAAGTCTTAGAAATTGAGATTCTTTTCTGCCCAGAGAAGCCAATTGTCTGTTTCTTCTCTCCTCTGACCAGTCATGCGATCCCAACTCAGATTCAAGTTCTACGCGTCTTTGATTCCTTTCGATGGCGTACTTGACAGAAGATTGATAAAAGTTCTCGATTTTCAATTTTATAGCAGCAGCCTTGTCTTGAGTGGATTTCGTAAGCAGATCTGGTCTCCTTTCAAAATACATGTAATTCAAAGAAGATGGGTTGCCATTTGCCGGGGAGGCAGATTGACCCATACCTTGTTGTCCTTGAGATAGAGATTGTTGCTGCTGCTGTTGTTGCTGAAACTGTTGTTGCTGTTGCTGTTGCTGAAACTGTTGTAGCTGTTGTTGCTGTTGTTGCTGTTGTTGCTGTTGTTGTAGCTGCTGCTGTTGTTGTAGCTGCTGTTGTTGATGTAGTTGCTGTTGTTGTTGTTGCTGTTGTTGTTGTTGCTGTTGTTGTTGTTGCTGTTGTAGCTGCTGTTGTGAAGGAACGTTTCGGATACTTCTGACTGGACTTGCTTGCTGTGTGTACGCTCCCATTTGTTGGGGGTGGCGAAACGGACTGCTTGATCTACTGGTAGTATTGTTATTCAAGCCGCTAAAGTCAGAGTCCGCGGAGTACTGGCTGGGTGAAAACTGCGATTGATTTCCTGCAAACTGGGATTGATATGCACTGTTTGCACCATTTTGTTGTAGAGTTTGTGACTTGTTGTTATGCATATATAACCCACCTGCCGACGGAGGAGGGGTGTTTGCAAATTGATTCGGTACAATGTAGCTGTTTGTATTTGGTGGGGTGGCTGGATAGTTTAGACTAGGTATATCTGTGAATCCGTTTGATAATGCACCTGCCTCTCTTTGTAAATGATCCTGTAGCGATTGGTGCGAGCCTTGTTGCCTCATGTAATTGCTACTAAACATAACTGTGGGTGGTTTTGAAATGTCTTGAAATGACCCATTTTTGTTGCCATTCGACATCTGCTGTTCCCCTCCATTGTAAAAGGTATGATTCGTTGGAGATCCCGTCTGAAAGGGACTCTGATTGCCAAACATATCAATGTGGATCTTTAATGTTGATAAGGGAAAAAACTGAAATTCGAGCGCAAAGAACGGTAAAGATTTATAAAAACCTTGAGTGATTTAAATCTGAAATAAATAAACCTCTATAATGAATCTAGTCTGGTTGAATGCAGTTGTGTTCACACTTTCGTAAAGTTGATCTGGTTGTCAGCTGCTTTCGCGTTTACGTGCTAAATTCCCGGTATAATAAGCACTCGGTCTTGATTTACAGCCAAACCAAAATTAGATTATTTATCTTAAATGAGGGCCCCACCAAAATCTGTTTCTTATACCCTTACAGAAACACACCTAACTAGCTTCCAAAGACGGCTTTTAGTAAGTATGTATATGTTCGCTCAATGTCCCAAGACTCTTTTTCATGATTTCTTAACCCGAAACCGTCCAAATCAGGAGTGAGGGTCGTGTCTTTTGATACAAAATTTTCTGTTTCTGGAGGCACGAGAAAGTCATGTGATAAATAAAAACTGCTGCTATCGTACCATCACATCGGTCGGAAGTGTTGGAAGTAGCCTCGATGCATAGCCACTCAGCCGACCCTCCTGAGTCGTTGCAAATCAATCTCTTGTGGATTAATGAAATACTTAAAGAGACAAAGTATTAATTCGTATATATGTGTGTGTTATGAAAGAATCCTGAACAAGATCTGAAATGTGCTTAATACAGTTTTTAAACGTGCAACAGTACACTTAGAATTGCAAAGCTTGACCCTTTTGTTTCTTCTCACCACCCAATTCGAAGTGCTTACATCTCTTCAAAGTCAATTGAGCCTTGGTCTTGCAAACAACACATTCCAATCTCAAGACAACCTTCTTTGTAGTCTTAGCTTTCTTGTGGAAAACAGGCTTGGTTTGACCACCGAAACCGGATTGTTTACGGTCATAACGTCTCTTACCTTGAGCGAACAAGGAAGCCTTACCAGCCTTGTATTGGGTAACCTTGTGTAAGGTGTGCTTACGACAGTTCTTACCGCTACAGTAGGTCTTTCTGGTCTTTGGAATGTTAACTAAAGGAAATGTTAGTATTATGATTTCTCTATGATAGATCTTCTGATAATATCATTTGTATTTATATGGGTCTCTCATGATTGGATTTTGGATAATGCTCCTTCGTCATCGAACCGTGGTCTTCAATGCACGATCTCCAACTCTTGTAATCAGCACACTGCAGACGTAACAGTGAGTGTCGGTACATCTCCACCTTTGTGAGCACTCTGGCTTGGGTCAAACAACTCTTTTACTGCCTTCGTTTACTTCGCGTAACACATAATGAAACCTCTGGATAATCACACAAATAATTCATCAACACTTTCCCACATCGTAACATACCCATTGCAACTGATAATTCTTGATTCTCTTACTATGAGCAAGAATTCAATATTTCCGTTACACTACTTCTTGAAACTACACTTTGTATAATCGCCATCAATATTCCAGGCCGTTGTAGACGTCAAGTTTCCACGAGTCTGTCCACGGTTCACGGCCGAGCGTACCTGGATAGGCCAATGGGCACCAGTAGCTTGGAGCCAAAGGAAGCCTAGGCAGAGAGGTCAGTGACACCGCGGTACGGCACGTCCTGCAAGCCAATGCTCCAACGGGTGCTAGTACCGGGCTCGGCTTCGGTCTCAGTACACTTCACCCTTGGCGGAGCAGGACATTCGGATCTGGTATGTTCAAGTGCCAAAACTGCACCCACAATCATTTGCAAACAAAATTTGTATATTATGACACAAGGACATTATTTTATTTTCGGGTGTACGGATTCTCCTTTGGAGGTACGGAATGAAGTCACAAGATATACCAAAATTAGTATTTCTACTTGTATACGAAACGCAAAAATTAATATACGCGATTAGGATTTTTTGTAAGTGTAGATACAATAAGTTGATTGATATACATTACGAAAGAGCACAAATTTGATGTGGCGATGATGATAGTTGGACTCAAATTCTTTTTCGTTTGCGTATTATATGCTTGCTTAGTTGTTGGTCACCGATTGGGCCATGTTCTATAAATTATATTGACTATATTACCTTTATAATATAATGATCTCAGCCATCTTGTAATAGCAGTTCGTAGGTTCTTCTTGTATTACCTGATGGATTTCAAATTTATCTGTAGGTGTGCCTTTGCCCTGTTGCCATTCTATGTTTCTGAATATATATTTTGAGCGTCTGCGTAGGTTCGAATTCGTGTTTGTGCATCAATTTCCTATTTAGGAAAGGTTATTTGTTTCTAAAAGCAAAACATGGAAACTTAAAACCAGGTTCTAGTAAATTCATTATAAGCCAAAAGTTGATGTCTCTCATCTTAGGGAGTGCCAGATCCGAAGTGAGTTAAGAAATCAAAAGATTAAATCAATATATTTCCCGTATTGGTGGGTAAGGAATGGGAATAAGCGATTTTGAAAGTATCTGTGCAAGGACACCATTACCATTGTGCAGTGTGGTGAAATCCACGAAGCATCTGGTTCTCTCAAATTCATCGACAATAGATAATTTCAATCCAGAACATCTTAATATTGGAATTTTGCCAAGCTGCTATGCAAGATCGATAGATATAGCCAATACGGTAATCTTTCAAACAGGTAATGCATTCGTCAACATCGGTGCTCTAGGCGTAATTTTGGTTATACTGTACAATGTCAGGCAAAAGTATACGGCCATTGGAAGGTCTGAATACCTTTATTTCTTTGAGCTTGCATTTCTACTAATCCTTTTCACTCTCATAGTTAACTGTGGTGTTTCCCCTCCCGGTTCGGCGTCGTATCCATACTTTGTTGCCATCCAAATGGGATTTGCTGGAGCCAGCTGTTGGACATTGGGTATCAATGGTCTGCTGGGTTTTAATCTATGGGAAGATGGGACCTTCAAGTCCATGTTCATTGTTCGCAGCGCATCACTCTGTGGCTTCATAGCGAACTTTTTGTCATCAATTCTGACTTTCAAAACATGGATTCAATACGGTAAAGTTTCTTCCACCAACGCCACAGCCATGTTTGTTATAGTATATTTGGTGAATGTGATAATATTGTTCGTATATCTTCTTTGCCAAGTTATGGTATCATGGTTCATTGTACGAAATCTCTGGGCAACTGGCGCAATAATGCTAGCAGCGTTTTTTTTTCTGATTGGACAGATACTTGTGTATGCTGTTTCTACAGAAATATGTGAGGGGGTTAAACATTATCTAGATGGGTTATTTTTTGGGAGTTTGTGTAATATTTTTGCACTTATGATGGTCTACAAATCATGGGATATCACAACAGATGATGATTTGGAGTTCGGCGTTAGTGTGAATAAAGAAGGTGATGTCATATATGGAGGTAGTTACTAAACTAACTCAGGGACTTTCTTTTCGATATATATACTTACATCATGTATATATTCATAGATATGGATCAATGCCATTAGCACTGTGCATTTCTAGATGCGAGTCACTTGTATAGACATATAACAAAAGGGCGTTTAATCTATTTCATACCAGCAAAACCTCAACAAATTCCAACCATTCCATACAAAAACATATGTAGAAGATTTGTTACTCCCCCAAAAGCCGCTGCTTCGCGGTTTGTAAAATATCGTTATCATGAACGTATATGAGGTTGTCCAAAACTTCGCTCTCATTAAATGGATATGAGCAGTTTAGAGAAGGACACATGACTATCGCATAATTCTGCTGGATCAAGAACTTCGATAGTTTCTCGTCACACTGTGGACATCGGAGACCGTCATTTGTGTGATCTGTATATTCGGTTATCTTTGCTTTACTATCTTGTTCATCTTTCGTCATCCCACTTGAATCTGTTATGGGACACCAAAAATGTTGTGTAAGCTGTACCAACTAGTTCCTGAAGTATGTTCTGAAGGCCTTCGTAGACTATGGAATTCTTGAGCATGGAAAGCATCTCATAATTTAAAGATTTTTCCTAATTAATCAATCAGTCACATGATGATGAATTGAAAGAATTGTATAGATATTGATATATTGATCTTCAGCTTCTTCTTGAATGTAGAATACAATTGAAATAATATAGAAAAAGGTAACTATCAAAAATGCCGAGAGTTGAATCAGATACCTTTATTCGCTTACAAAATGACCCGACTTGTATAAGAAATATTTGCATTGTGGCTCATGTTGATCATGGTAAAACATCTCTTTCAGATTCACTATTGGCCTCAAATGGGATTATATCTCAGAGGTTAGCAGGTAGAGTTCGTTATCTAGATTCAAGGCCAGATGAACAGTTGAGAGGAATCACAATGGAATCATCAGCTATTTCTCTATACTTCAGAATTCTCCATAAACAAGAAGGTAAAGATGAACCCCTTGTTAAGGAGCATTTGATTAACCTAATCGATTCACCTGGCCACATAGATTTTTCTAGCGAAGTTAGTGCTGCCTCAAGATTATGTGATGGTGCAGTTGTATTGGTGGATGCAGTTGAAGGTGTTTGTTCTCAAACCGTGACGGTTTTGAGACAATGTTGGACAGAAAAACTAAAGCCTGTCTTGGTAATTAATAAAATAGACCGTTTGATCACCGAACTGCAATTAACCCCACAGGAGGCATATATCCATTTGGCAAAAACTGTGGAACAAGTGAATTCGGTCATAGGATCATTCTTTGCTGGTGAACTACAACTGGATGACTTAAGTTGGAGAGAGCAGTTAGAGCGTAACGCTAATGCAGAGTATGTTGAAAAAGACGATTCTGAAATATATTTCAATCCAATCTCAAATAATGTTATATTTGCTTCTGCTATCGATGGATGGGGATTTAATATCAGTCAGATGGCCAAATTTTACGAGCAGAAGCTAGGTGCTAAAAGAGAAAACTTGCAGAAGGTTCTTTGGGGTGATTTTTATCTAGATCCTAAAACAAAAAAAATCATAAATAACAAAGGTCTAAAAGGTCGTACCTTGAAACCGTTGTTTGTGTCTTTGATTTTAGAAAATATTTGGAAGATTTATGAGAATGTTGTAATGGCAAGGGATGTTGAAAAGGCAGAAAAGATTATCAAGGCTCTTAATCTCACGATTCCTACTAGAGATATGCGATCCAAAGATGACAAGCAACTTCTTAGAACCATAATGGGACAATGGTTGCCGGTCAGTACCGCTGTTCTATTAACAGTAATAGAAAAACTGCCGTCACCAGTCGAATCTCAGGGAGAAAGATTGGATATTATAATGGGTTCTACTGAACAAAACACTAGCATGGATAAATCTTTAATGAATTCAATGAGGGTATGTGATAGAAACGGCAAGATGTGCGCTTATGTATCGAAAATGTTATCAATTCCACGAGAAGAGCTTCCATTAGACTCTGATGGAGATTTAACTGGGGATGAGTTAAGGGAGAGAACAAAGCAAGCACGTGAACGAGCACTAGAAGCAGCTAAGCAAGCCGAATTAGCTACTCGTTTGAAAGACATGGAATTGGATAACTTCAACACTGACGGGGATGCCGACATACATAAAAGATTTGTTGACAATTATTCTACGCCAGAAATTGGAAATCCATCTTCGAATCAAAACGCTCACGCTAGTGAGTTTAAAATTGTTAACGAGGCTTCACCTGCCATGGATTTAGATTTGAAATATGATTATGTTGAAGAAGATATGGATGGTGAAAATGATAACGTTATCAATAATCAGAATAGCTTTGTTCCTACATTTGATGAAACAGTAATTGATCCTAATGATCCGCTAAACTCTTTATTTGAGTATGAAGATGAGAACGCTTTCACATTTGGAGAATCGTCAGCACCTGTTGAAGACGATCAAGCAGAGGAAGCTATCGCAGAAATAGTGTTTGACGAAAAAGATGAAGTTTTGGTAGGGTTTGCCAGAATTTACAGTGGCACTTTAAAGGTTGGCGAAGAAATCTCCATTTTAGGACCAAAATATAATCCAGAGTTTCCTGAAGAGCATATCGAAAAGACAATAATAACTCATCTCTATTTGTTCATGGGAAAACAGTTAGTACCGTTAAAGGAATGTCCTGCAGGAAATATCGTTGGTGTAAGAGGTCTTGCTGGTAAATTGTTGAAAAATGGAACCCTGGTTTCCCCCGGGGTAATGTGCACCAATTTGGCGGGTGTTAATTTCCAATCAAAACCTATTGTTCGTGTAGCTATTGAACCGGTGAATCCAAAAGATATGAACAAGCTAGTATACGGCCTGAAATTGTTAAATCAAGCTGATCCTTGTGTGGAGACATCTATTGAAGATAGTGGGGAGCATATTTTATGCACAGCTGGTGAGTTACATTTAGAAAGATGCATAAAAGATTTGAAGGAAAGATTTGCTGGAATTGATGTTACTTGTTCAGAACCGGCAATCCCATACAGGGAAACCTTCTTAGACACTAGCGATATGAATCCTCCAAAATACCCAGGTTTGGGCAGGGGAAATAGCAAATTTTACATTGGCTCATATAGTTTAACGTTAAGTGTACTTCCTATGCCAAACACAGTAACAAAGTTCTTAGACAATAATTCTGAAATTGTGAAGCAGATCGTTGAGAATACTTTTGAAAACCTAACAGATGCTCAACAAAAAAAATTGGAGTTTTTTGAGAAACTGGATAGATTAGCAAGGGAGAGTGAATCTAAAATTCCATTTTCCTGTATTTCAGACAATGTTGTTGGTCTTGGTCCAAAAAGAACTGGCTGCAATTTACTTTTAGCAAAAACTGACATTTTAGGACGTCTCAAAAAGGAAGAAAAGCCCAGTTTTGAGTATGCTGATTCGATAATAAATGGGTTCCAATTTGCTGTCCAGGAGGGCCCTTTGGCTAAGGAGGCTGTCCAAGGAATGTGTGTAATTATCGAAGATGTATTCGAAATGGAAAAGGAAGAAATGGATCAAATTGAAGATCCACAATACCAAAGGGATAACTTGAATATTTCAGGTAGAATGATTACGACCACTAGAGATAAAATACACGAATCATTTTTGGATTGGTCGCCCAGAATAATGTGGGCTATGTACTCATGTGATATTCAAACCTCGGTCGATGTTTTAGGGAAAGTGTATGCTGTGGTACAACAGAGACGCGGCAAAATTGTTTCTGAGGAAATGAATGAAGGAACTCCCTTTTTCCAAATTGAAGCGCATATACCCGTTGTCGAAGCCTTCGGCTTTAGTGATGACATACGTAAGAGAACTTCGGGAGCTGCACAACCTCAATTGGTGTTTGCAGGATTTGAGTGTATTGATTTAGATCCGTTCTGGGTTCCTACGACAGAAGAAGAACTGGAAGAACTGGGCGACACAGCGGATAAAGAGAACATTGCAAGAAGGCATATGAATAACATCAGAAGACGTAAAGGTTTGTTTGTGGATGAGAAAATAATCCAAAATGCAGAAAAGCAAAGAACACTGAAGAAAAATTGAATAGGTCATCTATTTTTATTAAGATGATTTACTTACATTTTACTACTTTTCACTATCTTTCATTACCCACAATCTTTTAATGAGCGGTTCATAGATTGTTCTTGGCTCGGTTTCAATCCGTATTATATGATAATGAAATTTTTCTAGCATGTCGTACAAATGTATGTTGGAACAAAGCCGTATCGAATATATCAATCATCGAAAGCGGCCCAAAGTACTAAAACACAAGTTGCTATATCCTTTCTGCTGAACGCGAGGATCTATTTTGTAATCAAGCTTTAACTTTCATAAAAACACAAATGATTAGGAGGTTATAAAATATTCCATTAAAATGAGCACATCAGGACACGACAAGAAGACATCCATAGAAGTCATATCGAAGGATGGCCCCATACCTTTCAATCTGATGATGCAGAAGGGGGTGAACGCACTCAATAAAGCATTATCTGGTCATATGCAAGATAGAGGGAATGTGTTTAATCAAAATGGTTCAATGCAGTTTGTGTTTCAAAATGACATAGAAACGATCTCTCAGTCCAACAGAAACCCAAGTAATGTATTTAAGGTAAAGAACTCAGGCACCGGTAACATAAAAACTCGTTCGGGTATAACAGATTACTCGGAAGAAGTGATAGAATTAGACAGCAAAAGTAATTACCATATCAACGAATCTGATAATTCCAAGTTGCTCAGTAATCCCAGCGGACAAACTGTGGACAATGGAGATCCGTCATTTACATTTGAGGGCGAAGAGGGTGAGATTATATTTGATTACGGTACTCAGGAGATCACAGACACGCCCAATGGTATAGGAGAACGAATATCTGAAATGATAGAAGCTGTCATACCAGATGGTCTACCGCTTGAATCACATGGTAACCTACATGCCATTGTGAATGGTAACGAGCTGAATATAACCGAAGATTCGTTCATAGATTTTAACGAGGCAATAAGGAGAATTCAAAGGCGAACACCCGTATCTGCTAAGGACGCCGCCGCCATGGATTCTTCTCAGATCGATGTTAATTATGAGTATGAACCTTCGGAAATACAAAGTAATTCCCAAAATGAAAATATCACAAACAACTCTAACAATTCACATCTGCCTAATGAGTATTGTTCTCATCATGATGAAATTCATACCAAGTCGCAAGTGGATACAACGAAGTTCAAAAACTATAATTACCATGACTATGAATATGGCTCACATTCTGCTCATCGGCATTCACCAAACTTCGCAAATTTGATAAACCAAGAAGAGCCACTATGTCTTTTCTGCGAATACTATTCAGTTTTTGGAGAGCCGCCTAAAAATATGATCAAATGGTACAACAAGACCTATGGCTATGATCGTCTGCCGAGTACAGTTAACTCCGGGGGAAATAAAAAGCAGAAGAAAAATCACAAACGAAGCAGTAAATGATTTTAGAGACACTACGTAGTTTTTGGACTATCCATTACAAATACTGTAATGGATATATTGGTCCCTTCTTGGTATAGAAATGGTTGCCAGGTGACCAAGACGCAATGGTGTAAATAATTAGGTGAGAGGTAAGTTTGTGCAGTGCATAACAGTAATCATACTGCTGTATCGTAATATGAATGGTTCTAACCCCCTTGTGTGTCGTAATGCCGCGTGTGTAGCCCACAGGTATGCTGCCAAGTAGACATGCATATTGCAGACACAATGGATTTACATGTGGTGCGTGGGTTTCGTTTTTTGATTTACTGGTTGTACATTGTCATTTTTTCGTAGAAAATAATATGATGCTGGTTCCAAGACATGTTTACCTTCCCACTATATGTAAACAAAAATAATAAAGTGCTGTAGTAAAGAGCGTTGAGAGAAAACTCATGAAGAGAACACGTTGTAGAAGACATCTTTGAATTTGGGAAATTTGATGGTCTGAATATTCTGGATACATGTAAATACCAGCAATTGTTTTGGTCGGGGTACGACTATATTTTCTATGAGCTATGAGGGGCGCCAAGCAAATAGCTCTGCGAAAACCCAGTGGCAAGTATGGGTAATCCAACCAAGTTGTCTCCAAGAAGGAATTGATTGGCATATTGACTTCCCCTATAATTGAGTTATAGCAAGCCATCCTATTTTTTTCGGTGGGATAGGGTCGTCAGGGGAGCTTCGCCGTGGTTCAAGGGAGATGTTTGTTGAGAACTTTTGCATGTTGCGATGTATATAAGGCACACACGTTAATGGGTTTCAAATTCTTGAGTACAGGTTTCAATTGTAAACATTTTATTTACGTTACAAACTCAGCATACTTAAAACGACAAAAAAATAGGCGACCGCTTTCTAACAACCTTAACCTTCCAAACCGGAGCTAACCTTTTAAAGCAGCGAATCTAAACTTTTCTCCAGAACCCATAATATCAGGTACAACAGAATAATTAGTGAAAATTTAGAAAACAGTAACTAGTTGCTAGATTGAAGATATTATATCACCAGAAAACCTTTACCTTCCTTAGAAACCAATCCCCCAACTAATTCCATTCCTTAGGCTATCCAGCTACTAAAAATTTCAATTCACACTTACCTAAGTCATTCCTTACTTTGAAGCACAAAAAATTATACGTTCCTTCCAAATGAAATTTCAATTAGCAACAGTTACAGCTTTTCTAGCGCTTCTAGCGCCGCTTGCTCAGGCTGCCGATACTGCGAAATACATTACTTCCGATGGTGTAGTCTATCGCTACGACGTCATCACCAGCACACTCGAACCGCCTCGGGTGGTTGTCAAAACGTCATACTATACCACGTCGACATTGAAAAGAGTTGTTATAAACAACAGTGTTACATCATCGTATGAGCTGGTTACGGGCGCCGTTACTAAGACCTCGACCTTGCCATCTAGCTCGAGCACAGGCTCAAGTTCACCACTGACGTCGACTGGTGCCGATGCTGACACTACCGTTCAGACATCAGAAGCTACCACAAGCGAGCTTCACACAAGCTCTAGGTCAGTACTAACTCTGAAACCCTCCTCTTCTCCATCATCAGCCCAGGTGCCATCTAGTAATACATCAAAAGAGGGGTCGTCTTCAACGCCGTTAACGCTGACCAAGACGAGTTCTAGCACCGCAAAAATCACATCATCCCCAACCTTATCGGCCTACACAACAGTTAATAGCGGAGACGGGACTTGCTATGTTTACTACGATGATGACGGTGACTATTATAGTACCGTCTATATAACGGACTCCGAGCACCAGTCGGTGGATGCTGCGACAACTTTGACAAGTACGAAAGTTGTCTACAAAACTTTGACCCAGAGTTGAGGAACTTGTTTCACTATTTTACGGCGGGTAGTTTTTAATAGTATGCAAAAGCTTGAAACGAGCTTCACACCAATTTAATTTTTAAAAATTTTGAGATCAATGGTGACTTGAAGGTTGAATCTCAACGACATACGTTTTTTATAGTTCATATTTGTTTTTAATAATACTGGTACATTAATTATTTTTGAACTGTTGCAGGTTTTCCAACTAATGACGGGCTGCCCAAAAAATTTCCGCATTCACTAAACATTAATTAAAAGATTTATTATAGCTAATACATAGACTCAATAGAAAAAAGGAGAGCCATTGAAATTCAAGTTTGAACCTAACCCTATCCTGTTAGAGCTTCTCTTTGAGTGTCTCTCCTTTCGGATTTCGTAATCGTGTAAAACCATGCACATGCAGGCAATGATGAGAGTTTGGCGTGGAACATCTCTAACCCCATCTAGCCTGATATCATAATTTTCTTGGGCATCCCGGGGTAGATGTGGATTCTGTCCAACGTATGTGCTATTCACCACTTCGCCGACAGTGAGCGTTGCCGCCTTCAGAGTGCGTTTTCGTGGGATGACAAACACGTCAGAGTTCGAGTAATGCGCCCACATGGGCAGGGACCCTGGAGATCTTCGGCGATTTCTCCTCAATTGTTCGTAGTACGATGTCGATGTCGGGTAGTCTATATAGGAGGGCATATTGTCGTCGAGAACCAAAAGCTTCAGGTTTATGGCCCCAAAGAGAGAAGATAATCCAGTTGTTCCATACCATCTCAAATTGAGACCGTCTAGCTTGCAATCTGTGTTTTTGTGATATATCCTGTTCACCATTTTGATGCGCTCATGGATCTCATCTTCCCAGCCGTGATTGTCGAACATGAATTGGTGCTCTGCCGACGTGAACTTTTTCGTTGTCACCCTCATCACAGTACAGTACAAATACTTGTACAATCTATAGCTGCCCTTCTCAACAATAAGCTCCGCATCTCTCGGGTCCAGGTCTTTTCTGGTATCGACAACCACATACCGATATATCTTCATAATCGGCGTGGAGCTGCTGAACATGTTCTTCAGCGAATTGATCTGCACCGCATAGAGCAAGGGAATACCCAAGCCGTTTTGGAGATCTGCATGTTCGAGTTTCCTCCGAATATCCATGAATACTTTGTAGGACTTCTCGCTGGGAAAGCAGAAAAATCCGTTCGTGAGCAGAATGTTGACAAACGGCATCGTCCTGTCGAAGTTGAACCTGGGCGCCCTGTTGACGTAGCCTTGTTGTTGTAAATCGCCAATTGTCGCACTGTCAGATACCGCAGTGTTCATTGTCGCCCTGTCCTCTAAGTCATCCTCCAGCATGGTGTTTTGGTCATCAGTGGTCCATTGAAGACTCGAATGATCAACGTTGCCATACCTTACGTTAGTGTCCATCTGCTGATCCAAAGCTCGGTGTGTTTTGATCTGGTAGTTGGTTTGTTTAGTCTTCTGTCTCTTTTCAATGTTTTCCTGTCTGGAAGCGCCTGGGTATATCTTTACTGACAACCCCGAGTATTGCGTTTAAATAAAGACAACCGTCGGTCTAGCCATTGTGCACCTGAAGCGCCTGACACAGGCGCAGTACAAGGGTGAAGACACAGAAAGGTGTCAGCAACGACCTCAGGTGTCAGGCAACCGCCAAGCCATGTTCAGATAAGAATTATGTACATCAATTTAGGTAATAGCAGGTAGGTACATTGCAGAGCGCATAAGCCATCTCTCCATAAATGTTTGCACGGCAAAGCTCAGGGTTCTTCTGAAATAAACTCCGAAAAGGTTATGCCTCGGACAACAAACGTGTGCCTGTGCAAAATCGGTTCCAGAATGACTTTATGTTCGGTCAGGGCTTAGCTGTGCATACTTCGAGGGCTTAGCCCAGCATAGGATCTGCAGTACCTTACACCGCCTCAACTGTGTTTTTTTACACGACGCCAACTGATAACAAATTAACGCGAAAACAATAATTAGCGAGTCCGGCGTGCCGAAGCAAAAGAACAACACAGTTTCATGCCAAGTACAGAATAGAGCTGTTCCTCCCCATTCTCACTGCGATCACTAGTTTGTACAATATCTAAAAAGCCACATCTAGATGGGATTGGATCAGGATAGCATTCAAAAGAGGCTGTCACAGATTGAACTTGATATCAATCAGATGAATCAGATAATCGATGACAACTTACAGCTCAACGCTGAGAAGCCTGGCCCAGACGTCCCTGCACCTGACGTTGTATCGGGTGAAGTAGAAGGATCTGGCAAGCCAGAGGGGGCAACAGACACAAACGCAACAACAGAGGTAGCAACAGACGCAGCAGTAGAGGTAGTTGCAGAGGCAACAACAGAAGTAGAAACAGAAGTAGCAACAAAAGTAGCAACAGAGGCAACAAAAGATGTAACAATGGATGGTGGCCCCAAAGAGGCTACTGGTGCTAAGCAGGATGGCGAGGACCAAACCGCTCACCAACAACCTGAAATAGCTTCTCAGCCACCCAGGCCTCACGGGTCAGAAAATGAGGGCGCAAGTGGGAGTCACATTGATGAATCACCAGCGGTGCAAAATCCATCGCAAGACGAAAGCGCAAAAACACCTACGGCTGCCCCAGCTGTTCCACAGCAGACAATAATAACGGAGCCAGAAATGAATGGAAGCTCGACACCGCTCCCAGAGGAGCAGAGAGCCGACGATCCAAAGGTTGAGGAGGCATTGCAGGCCGTTGAGGCGCTCGTTGAGGAGTCAATCCACGAATCACAGAACATTGCCGCTGCCACTCCCAACGACCACATTTCTGTGGTAAGTGTTGAGGTAGAGGTGTCTGAGAAGGTAAAAATCATTGCCGATGCCGAGCAAAATGTGCAGTCCGTGGCCATTGAGCCAAAAAAATCGCAAATGGAAAACAACTGCGTTGACCAAAGTACCGATACTTCAGAAGACTTCCGAGTAGAGCCTGCGCATGCTCCTGCGGGAATAGTGAATTCTGCCGATAGCTCGATGGTTTCAAGCACAGACATGGGCTCCACCCTCTATATACCAAAGAACAGCGACAAGGTGCTGAGGCCCTCTTCGCCCATTATCGGGTCGGATGGTGTAAGGCGACCAACAAATCCGTTCAGAGTCATATCTGTGGGCAACACCACTTTGAGCTCCGGTAGCGCTTCCAGCAGCCGCAAAACCTCAGACACGAGGTCGGTCTCAAATAGCGAGGACTACACTTCGAAGCTGCAGAAGAGACTTGACTATCTGACTGTCAAGTGCATCAAGCTACAACAGGAGATCAAGTATCTCACTTCGATGATCTCGCAGGGATCTTTATCTCTAGAGGACGGACGCAAGCTTGCCAGAGCCGTCGACAAGTTGCAGGAGTATCTTGACCAGAAAACTAAGGAAAAATATGAAATTGGAGTTCAGTTAAGCAAGAAATTAAGAAGAGAAATAGACCGTGGCGAGAAGGGACAGTTTTGGATTAGTTCTAAATAAATATGTAGTATCAAGAGGTGAATCAGTTGCACCAAGTACTTGGAATAAAGGCCGTCTTGCATGTCTCTGGCGGTTTTAATTTTCTTACCCGGACCTTCATTCGCCAAGCGAGGTAAAATTGAAAAATTTAAAGATGCCCTCAGCTGTGGATTTGTGATGATGGATGCGCCAAACAGTTTTACATCCTAGATATATCTGTTGAATAGCTTTTCGGTTGCATCGGGTGATCTGCATTTAGTCCAAGAACGTCGTTTACCACAGCTTTATATTCAAAAGATGTCTCGCGAAGGTTTCCAGATTCCCACCAACCTAGATGCCGCTGCTGCCGGTACCTCGCAAGCCAGAAACGCCACTTTGAAGTACATCTGTGCGGAGTGTTCTAGTAAGCTATCTCTCTCGCGCACAGACCCTGTCCGTTGTAAGGAGTGTGGCCACAGAATCTTGCTCAAGGCACGTACCAAGCGTATGGTTCAGTTTGAAGCAAGGTAGACGAATCGGGTGCCCACTGGGCTGGCAAAAAAAGTATAACCGCATGGATCCAACACAGCTCGAGTTTAAGGATCCTGAGAAAGGGACAGACGTTTATATATTTAAACAGATGGTTTATGTAGCATAATATATTACAAGATGGTATCTTCTACAGAATGCAAAGTAAGCTGCGGCGCTTCCGGAGGCAGAAACTGTACTAGTGTCGCAGTTCAATTGTTCGAAACTGCTTCTGCCTTCTGGAAAATTACTTTGCGTTCCTGGTCTGTCTCCACTCCCCTTCTGCGCTTCTTCAAGCCCCAGTGGCGATTTCGCATGGTAATCGGAGTACTTTCCTTAATTGGCGCCCCCGGTGGAAATGGGACGCCATGTAATCTGGAACAGGCTATCAAAAATCACGTTAAAATCATGGTTATCTCTGTTATTGCGTGCTTTTACTTTCCGACAATCTCGTTTGTTTAAGAACAACCTCTGCGTTTTCTTATGCGCACTATGCAGTTGTGTGTATGTATTTGTCAACCGGAAGGAACCGATCCGTAGACCCTTTCCGGTTTCCGTAGAGAGCTATCCGATCGTGTGTTTCTTCGAACCCCGAACCGTGCATATAAGAAGAGCATTAATAACAGTAGTCGCATAAACATAAAAAGGGCGCGTATTCTCGAGAAAAGAAGCAACAACAACAACAACATAATTACACACATAGAAATGCCTGCTTTGCTCAAGAGAATTTTGTTCCAGGTTGGATCCGAACCTGGAGAAAGTACCGACACCCTTTCGTCCGTTTCAGACGAAGGGCATTTTATCTCTTTGAGACCATTTGTCGTGCCAAGCACCGACAGCGAGAAGGAATTTCCCTTTGAATGGGCGTTTGCAGGCACAAACAAGAACGTTAAGGTGACTAGACAGTCGGACAATGTGGTTAACCAGGATTTCGATTTTGGATTCGATGCCAATTCGTATCTGAACGTGCCAAACACGCACCGTGGTGTGATTAAAACCACATGGACAACCTGGGAATCCGGCAGTATTGCCGAAAGAGGGGCAGTCTATCCACAAGGTATGGACAAAAGTGCTGTTGAATTCTTGGAACTCTGGCAGCCAATTGACCCTAACTCGTCTAAATACGAGTTCATCACAGGTTCGAGTAAGGCAAGATCCGTCGTTTTGAAGACCGTTGAGGGAGATTATGATGGGTTAGTTGTTGTAGTGGGAAAATGGGTCCAGGGTTACTTGAGCAAGAAAAGTGACTTTACCTTTAAGGGATTGAACCTAATTAGATACGTGAATTCTGGCGAAGAGAGGTACAAGCCATTGATAGCGTACGGAGTTGACGTTGACAAATTCCCCACAGATTTCTCGAACTTGAAAAAGGATCAGATTGTGGAGGTTGGTAATGTCAAATGGGAGGTCATTGAGTCTTGATTTGTTCTGTTCAAAATGTAGCCTAATTAAATATCTATAAAATAGTGTTCTTTTCAGCGTTTGCTAAATTGCAATACCTCCCTGTGATGAAGAACACGGTAGAGATAGGTACATTCATTGTATATCAATTGTGGTTATGTATTGCTCTGCTAGCAATTCCCGCAAGACATGATATCAAATGGTTGTTCAATAGTGTGTACTTAACATGCAAGCAGTTGTTTTCATCCAATTGAACTATTGATTGAAATCCGGTGACTTCGTAAGGCCAAGTTCAATAAGGAACTTTGTTATTCAAGTTTGTTCAGAAAATTCAAACTTTGACTGCCGTATGGCGACAACTGTCAAGGGCTGATTTTACGTGTTCTGGGCCCAACACATTATTGTCATAATGCAAAATCTCATTTATATGAAAAAATACTACTATACAATTTGAAAATTCATGTAAATGGGGGGAGAAGTGAGAAATTCCTCTACTCTTCGTTTCCGGCAGCTTTGACCATGTCCAAGAACTTCTCCTTCGAAACCTCAGTGATCAATGTCTTCCTTTCGGCTCTATTTTTTACATTATTCAAAGTGGTACTTACCTCTTTATCCGTCTTGACTTGTGTAGAGAGAATGGCATTGAACAGCTTCACAGCACCTTTTTGGGCAATTTTTCTCAGTTTTGCCTCTTTCTCTAAAACCTTCCTTATTTCTTCCCCAGAATTATCCTTGTCCGTTGTTGTAGGTATAATATCTCTCTTTCTGGCCTTGTCCAACAGCTTCTTCTTCTCAGCTAATAAGGCTCTCTTTGCTTTTGTTTCAAGCTTGTCGGCTTCATTTTTCTTTAGAACCTTTTTATTCCTAGCCATGATAGGGTCATTTCTGTCGTACGCTTTTAGATGCGACGACAAAATAGCAGAAACAGCACTTGAAAAGTCCTTGGACCCATCATCGTGCTTGCTATTTTTCGATTTCTTCTTTCTAGGAAAGCTGTCATCCTCATCTTCTGGAGACACTTCTTCTGAGCTCGAGCTGCCCTCTGAGTTTTCCGACACGTCATCCTCACTATCCACCTCAGCATTGACCTCTTCATCACTTACATCCTCATTATCTGAGGAGGATGGGTTGCCTGAGCTATTACTTTCTGCATCTAGCTTTTCCTGCTTGCCGCTTGGATTATCATGTTCCGTGTTGCCTGCACTCTCATCTCTTCCTCTTTTCTTGCCAAACTTTTGCAATTTCGCACCAGATTGTTTAATTCCCATGGTATATTAAAACAAAATTGTAAAGCCTAGTTTATACACCAAGTAACAGTGAAATGCTTGTCAGGTCAAAGTTTACTTTAGCCTCCATTTCAACAGCATCGACTGAAGCTCATCTCTAAATTTTTCATATGTCTGTGAAACGGCTAATTGATTGTTCGGGTAACTTTTTTGTTTACTATTTGATGATACAGATGTAACCCAAAAGTGGATCACAACTAAAACCTCCAAGAAACTTGAAATCCATACGCTTCAGTTGTTGGCCGTTGTTGAAGCGCAATAATTTACCAAATTGGTAAGGTATAAAAGGTGAATTGATGAAAAGAATATCTTGAACGGGTGCTTGACGTATTTCAATCCTTCGAATAGAAGAATAACAAACAATGACAGAGTTTCCGCAAACGCCAACTGGGTTGAAAAACGGATCTGGCTCTACCAATCACACACCGCGAGATATTTCATATATTGGTAGACCATATAGGAGGAGAACGACGGATATACTACCCCTCGGTTCGGTTCGTGCTCCATTTGATAGCACATCGACCTCTACCAGTTATAATGGGCGCAATAGTATGGGATCCAACGCAGGTCATTTAACAAACTCTTACATGTTTTCATTTTACAGAGAAAACCTAAAGGAACTTAATCAGTTGCAAGAAAGGTTGTACAAAAAGAAGGCGCAATTAGATATTTTGCGGGACGAGCTTTCAGAACAGCGGGAAAAGTTCAACAAAATAGAGTTCAAGGTTGACACACTAAGAGATCAAAAAACGCTAAAAATGCGTCAATTGGGATTGAAATGTAATGAATTGGCAAAATTGAAAGAAGAGTTCGATGCTGGTCAAAAGTTCCTGGAAGAGGCACACTCCTTAAAAGTTAAAAAGTTAAGAGCTCACAACAATGAAGTTGTCACCAAGCTTGAGGTGGAATTCAGAGAAGTTTACGAAAAAAATAGAATGGAGAAAGTCAAAAGACATCAAAAAGAACGTTCCGATCTGCTCAATGATGTGGAGGATGCAAGAAATAAAATTGCCACTAATGCCGAGGATTTGGAACAGCAATTAAAGGAATGCAAGACTACCCATCTAGCAAAGAAACAAAAATGGCTTGATGAATATCAAATTAATTGGAAACAGCATCTTGAAATTAATGATAAGCTGACCACCAAAATAAGTAAACTGGAACAGGAAATTGATGGATCAGCATCCAAAAGGCTTGATAATTCAAAAATAGAACTGAAAATATTGCAGGACAAACTCTGTGAACAACAAAAAATATTGGAAGAGAAACAGAAAAGTGTGAAAACACTGAAGAATGATATTTCAAGGAAACGACAAGATATTACATCCATTGGTTTGAAAAAGAAAGAATTAGAAGAATACATCCAGAATACCAATGAGGAATTACATGAAATCAATGAGATTTTGATAAAGGAAGAATCGATGAGAAGAACTTTGCACAACGAACTACAAGAACTAAGGGGAAATATCCGTGTTTTTTGCAGAATTCGTCCTCTGATTGCAGGAGAAATAGGGAATACATCTTCCATGAACGTCCATATGTTTGATGATAATTCTGGAACTCAAGCTGTGGAGGTAAAACGACCCAATATGTTGACGTCAGCGTATTCCTATAAATTTGATCGGATATTTAACGTTGAAGAGACAAATACCGATATCTTTAATGAAATACATCAGCTAGTTCAGTCATCTTTAGACGGATACAACGTTTGTATTTTTGCTTATGGCCAAACAGGCTCGGGGAAGACCTACACTATGTTAAATCCAGACGATGGGATAATTCCCATGACTTCCATTCATATATTTAACTGGATAGATAGCTTGAAAGAACGTGGTTGGAAGTATGACGTATCCTGTCAATTTGTGGAAATATACAATGAGAACATTGTGGATCTTTTGAAAGGTCAAGTAAATGGAGAAATTAAGGAGCCCAACCAAAATGCCAAACATGAGATACGACATAATCATACAAATCAGACAACGACAATAACAAATATTACTACCTGTCCTTTAGAATCCCGCGAGGCAATAAAACCTCTTCTGCGAAACGCAAGTGCTCTCAGATCAACTGCATCAACCCTTTCTAATCAGCACTCCTCTAGATCTCATTGTATATTTATTATCCATTTGCATGGGTCCAATCAGATAACCAAGGAGAAATCCCATGGAATATTAAATCTGGTTGATTTAGCTGGTTCTGAAAGGTTAAACAGCTCTCAAGTTGCCGGTGAGAGGTTGAAGGAAACTCAAAATATCAATAAGTCGTTAAGCTGTTTGGGAGATGTAATACATGCTCTGGGCGAGAATGACGGTGCGAGGAAGCATATACCTTTTAGGAATTCAAAACTAACCTATCTTTTGCAGTATTCCCTGGTGGGAAATTCCAAGACTTTAATGTTCGTCAACGTGTCGCCATCTCTTAATCACGTAAACGAAACTCTCAATTCATTACGATTTGCATCGAAAGTCAATGCAACTAAAGTTAACAAAAGGATTGAAACTTTTAAGGAATAAATACAAAATATATACAGTGTATAAATAATTAACTATGTTGAAAACGTCATTTTTTACCTTTTTCTTTATCATCCAAAGATGTCTGGAGTCTGCGAATGGCCCAGTTCTGTCCAATAAACTTAACTTCTGGATCTGAAGCTCCCTCGGAACCTGTGTATGCCTCCCACCATTTAGGAGACGAAAACCTAGGATCCTCTTTTGGGAAATTGCATTCCTCATTGCGAATGTGAGCAACATCTTGTCTGATAGCTGCTACCACCCTGCTTCTTAAATCCTGCGCTTCTTTCCCGTACTTGAGCTCGTTGGTTAGGTCATTGGGATGCTCAGGATCGCGGTACTTTTCTACCAGTGATTTCCACTCCTCCCTATATGAATTTATCAGTGAGTCATCCATCATATTGCCTACTGTTACATTAACCTCGGCACCTAAATTTGCAGGAAGATATCTTTTAATCATAGATTCTGCAGTATCTTCAGGTGCAATTTTTTCAAAACCCGTCGTGAATATCGGTACGACTACTGGTGGTACAGTAGATTCTAAAATCATCCTTGCAACTCCCCATTTAAAGTACCTCATGGAATTTGAGAATGGTGGATGTAGTTGAAGGACAAATCCTTCAGGGAACACATGCACCCAACCAGGTTTGGAGCGTTTCAAAGGTGGTATCGTTTTCCTGTTCTTCTGTGTGAGGTTTTTGTCATTATCTTCGAGAACATAAGATGAGTTCAGAGTGTCGTCAGGACTCAAGAGTCTGATGGACGCATCGATGGAACCTTGAAATGGTCCAACACCGAACCGTTCAGTTGCTAGGACCTGACCTAGGGAAAAGAAGTTTGACCAAAACTTGTTTTTAAAACACACATTTTTGGCCCCGAGACACCACCGGATAGAGTCCAAGTTGTGATATAGTCTCCAAGGGAAGACGGCCCACATGAATGGGTCATCGACTACCGACATATGGTTCATGACAGTCACTATGCCACGGTCCTCCCGTTCAGCTTTTTTAATGGCTGATTCTAGCCTGTCAAAGTGGTGTAGCTTGGATGAATAGAGTATTTTCAAAATGATTTTAGACAGCCCAATGGTGAATATGCAAGTACCGAAGGACAGACCCCTCCAGAGAGCAGAATCTCTTGGATATTCCCTCAGAAACTCATTACCACGTTCGAGCACATCAAAAAACGACATTGTCGTTATTCGTATGAGTATTACCGCCGGTTACTGTTCTTAATGGTTTGCGTTCCCCATTTTGAGTTGTCAGTGTCCCCTGCTATCTCTTTAGTCCAGGTATTTTATATAGACCTGGTGCCTATATCGGGCACTCACGTGATATATCACTTCTGTACAGCATAATAGACGGTTGATGAGAGCCTTGTGTCAGGCTTACTGTGGGTTTGGTGATGCATTGGTTATATATGTACAGTTTGTTGGTATCCCAAATGTTGAACAATTTGAAATTATTTCAGGCAGATATGCCCTCGATGCAATCAATATACGCAAAGGGGGGCTGCACATCATCGAGAGTCCGGAAAATGTTGCATCACGTGAGATATATAATATCTTCTAAATGAATCGAAGGAATATAACAACGTCGAGTTAATAGCAGGAAGTATAAAGAAACGGACTAGATCTCAGACTTTTACGATGGAACGATTCACAAATTGGAGAGATAATGGCACTGGAATTGCCCCTTTTCTGCCCCCCACAGTTACCAAGCCTAGTCTGCCCGTGAGGGTTCTGTACGGTATTTGGTTTGTGTTGAGGACAATACTGGCGCTTCCGCTGCTTGCAATCTATTTCCTCAGTGGATCGAAAGCTCTTTTGAACCTAGTGACAAAACTGCTCCTCGGAATTAGAATTGATGTTGTGTTTTCAGGGGTAAAGAAGCGTAATGTTACCGATGCCCACTATCCTCAGGTTGGCAGGATCTACTTTTGTAATGCCACAAGCCCGCTGGACGCACTTTGCCTTGTTCTAATTGCTCGCGGTCCTGCCTGTTTCCTTCTGCCGGATGATTCGGGTGTGTTCTACCGAGTATCATGGAAAAGGTACGGTGCGTTTGTCTTGGACGGAGCCTTGGATATCAAGAAGTATGGCCAGGAAGTCGAGGAAATCAAGAAAATCCAAGATAAAGTCATATTTTGTTTTGCGGAGGGTACCACTTCTAACGGTAAGAGTGTTCTTCCATTTTCATTTGACACTGAACAATTGAGCAAGTTTTTTGACCCAGTCGCCGGCCAACTGCCCAAGACTGACGTCCAGACAGTCAACCTCAAGATAAACAGTTCGCTTGTGACACCATTGCCAATGTCGGGGTACAAGTATCTGTCCAAGTTGATAGCCACAGGCGTGCATTTGAAGTGTAAGATTGGAGAACCACTCAACATAACTCCGATTGACAATATCAGGTCAGATTTGATGGACGGTAACAAGCTAAAATTAGTGTCCAAGACATTAGACATGAAATCCAAGAGAAAATTTATAGAGGAGTATAGAAACTCGTATAGACGTTAGCATGTATATCTCCCTTGTCACCTGTATTAGATTATGAGCAAGCTGGCCGTTGAAGTGCACATTCAAAAATAACCTGTCTTACTAGTTGAAGTTTTACTTTCTGAGTTGTCAACTTCGTGTAACGCGGCGGTGTCCTGGTTAAAATACCATTGACTTCCTTCCAAATTCGGTACTCTACCCCTGGGTAGGAGTTTTTGCAGAACAGTCTGGTTCTCTTCAACCTTTTGAAAGGAAAGCTTTTCGTTTGTGTGCTCGTACCGGTATTTCATTAGGATTGCCAGAGGTATTACGAAATCGTCCAACGTTTCTCTTAGCAACGGCAACAGTACCTTCTTATTTTGGATCTTCATTCCCGATAATGTAAAGTTCTTCTTAACGTGCAACTTTGATCTGACGAAGTCCCGTTTCCTTCTCCTTTTCAAGACACTATCGCTAAGTTGATCTGGCGGTACAATTTTGGATAGAGATTTCATAGTGTGGTTTATCATTCCAATGGCCACACCAGTTTTATCACTGTAGTACTGATCGAGCGATATCAGGAGATATATCAGGGCATCCAGATAGTTGGTCAATTGTTTGTTGATCAGGTCATCCAAGTCATTTTCATGGTAATTCGATAATATCTGTTTGCATCCTAGGCAGAGTTTGGCATACAAAGTACAATTTGCAGCTGAGTAGAAGTTTTTAAGGTCTTCTTCCTGGAAATCTAGTATTGCGTCGTCGGCTTCGTTGTAGATATTTGACCGTAGTTTAGATAAAGCGAGCACAATCAGCCCTAGTTGCTGCAACAGTACGAATTCGGTTGAAAGGTCCTCACAGAGTTGTGCCCAGTTAGATAAACTATAGTTTTCTTTGGTGAAATTGATAAGACCGAGTCCACTTTTCAAATACTTGCCACTGTTAGTCCAAACTGAATCTGAGGTGGAGGAATGGTAAGCCTTTCCTAGTAGATCTATCGAAATGTTGCGGTATAAATAGGCCGTGTTGAGCAACAGCGGAGGTATCTCGGCTTCTTGAAGAGCAGAATTGTTAACCTGCAGAAGCTCGTTGACGTAGCCCACGAGCTTGTCAATTACCACGAGTTGGTCGTCCTCTAGTACCGTTGGGGACTTGAGTAGTCCTGCAACGGATTTTCTGTACAAACTGAGTTCCGGGGAAAGAGCACTTACTGGACTCGAGGTCAGCTGCAATGGAAAACTATGTGACATGGCGGGACAGGAATGCACTGTTGACAATGCTGTTCTAGGGTGCTGGACGACGCGGTTAATCGGCGTTTCGATCGAGGGGATTTATATGTGGATCATATTTTCACGTGACCTGCCCAAGTAAACTCTTGATCCCGTTTACAGATGAAGTCTGCGAACTGTGGACGACATCGCTTGGAATACGCATTCATCGGTACCTGGCGGTAGAATGCATCTTCTGAGCCGTAACGGACTCTCTTATATTTTGAATGCCGCTGGGTTTGCTAAGGAGCTCGATGTGCTTGGCGTGCTTGTAATTTTTAGCTACAGGTTGTGTTCAATGAACCAGTTTATGACCCACGAAACTCGGCAAGTCATAATGCGTATTGTCAATGATTTCGGCCTTCGATTTTTGAGCGCTGTTATCTTTCTGCTTAACAGACATCCACAAGGACTAATTCAGCTGACGCAGGTCTCTGGGTGAAAAGAACGCTGTGGAAACCACAATATGCGGAGGAATTTTTTGCTGCCATTTTGGTTCTTCAAAAAATGTGTGTTTAAATATGCGCAAAACAAAATCTTTCAGGAGAATAATATTATTTGTTTATTTTTATAATTTGTTTGATTTAACGTGTGTTCAGCCTGAAATATGCCTCATAATCCTGCCAAACTGTAGAATCATTACATAAAACAGAAAAGATGTATACCTAAAAAAACCGCTCAATTCGGACGACAATAATTCAATCCCAACTACATTCGTTAAGATGGCTGGTGTCTGAGCAGGAGAAATTGCACAGATTGCCACACAATCACGTCACAGCACACGAACCAATTAGGCGCCGGCAGCAATCTTCCACCCATATGCTGCGTTGCACGGACGCTTTCTACTCTTACAGTATTGGCATGGCAATCTACCTGTCCAGCAACTAGACAGCTCATCGCTGGCGCGTACGCCCTGGGTCTGCGCTGCTGTGGGGGCGAGCACCGCACACCTGGCCCCATGCGGAACAATACAGCAGAGGGCTGTGGCAGGCCGCACAACTGCCGTTCTTGAACACTTGGCCAAGCGGCGTCCGCCACCCAGGACTGACCACGATGACGCCTGCAACTCAGCCCTGCCAATGCGCCGCCGGGCGGTAGCGCGGCAGCGACCTGTGAACCCTCGCGGTTGCAACGCGACGTTCGCCAACCAATGGCACAGACCCAACTGGGCGCTGTCCCACGATGCCCCGTCCGACTCCGTGGCTACGCCCGCGCAACATCGCACAGCGTGAGAAACCCTCTGACGCTGGGCCCCGCCGCGCCTGCCGCCGGGCGCCGGAATCCGACCCGAACCGGGCCCTGCACCACGCTGCGCTGCTGCCCGCCCAGCGACTCAGATCTGCAAGCGCTGAGGGAATTGCGCCGTCCGCGCCCGTGCCCGTGCGCAGCCGGCGGAGATGCAATTCCGCGCCGCACAGAACTCGCTGCGCGCAGCCGTGCCACCACACCGTTACCACGTGACTATATCGCATGCCACGGCACCACTTTCTTCTTTCCCGCAGCCAGCAAGGCATTATTTTGCTCGGCGCCGCCTGCGGCGCCGTCTGTGCCGGGAGTCCGCCAGACACGCTGCCCCCGTTTCTCCGCTCCGTAGCTGCACGCGCAGCCCGCAGCAGCTTCGACCCAGAAACACACGCAGCCGGTACGACTACCCTGCCTGACTCTGCCCAACCCGCCCTCCCT